>JAJMEL010000012.1:0-265692 GCA_030574155.1 Xiuguozyma insectalens | reverse complement strand
GAACTGTGCCAGTCGGTAGAGTTGAGACCGGTATTATCAAGGCCGGTATGACCGTTGTCTTTGCTCCAGCCGGTGTCACTTCTGAAGTTAAGTCCGTCGAGATGCACCACGAGACCCTTGCTGAGGGTATCCCAGGTGATAACGTTGGATTCAACGTCAAGAACGTTTCCGTCAAGGAGATCAAGAGAGGTTACGTTACTGGTGATGTCAAGAACGACCCACCAAAGGGCTGCTCCGACTTTACTGCTCAGGTTATCATCATTAACCACCCAGGTCATATCTCTGCCGGATACTCCCCAGTCCTTGACTGTCATACTGCCCACATCTCCTGTAAGTTCTCTGAGCTCCTCGAGAAGATCGACAGAAGAACCGGTAAGAAGACCGAGGACCACCCTAAGTCCATCAAGAGAGGTGATGCTGCCATCGTCAAGATGGTTCCATCCAAGCCAATGTCTGTTGAGCCATTCACTGACTACCCACCTCTTGGAAGATTTGCTGTCAGAGACATGAGAGTTACCGTTGCTGTCGGTGTTATCAAGAGTGTCACTAAGATTGACAAGGCTGTTCCTGCCAAGCAAACTAAATAATCTTAGATAAACCAACTTTTTGACAATCAAAATTGAAATTTGTGATTATAAACAGTAGATAGTAAGCCATACTATATCACGATTGATGACTCTTTGTGTTCGATCGATCAATCTCTAGTTTGTACTTGTCCTTATCATATTCCCACGCAAGATGATGTAACTTGTACTCGAGATGTCTCACATAGGTCATAGCAAAATATTCCGGTTCCTTATTAGGGTAACATAGAGGTGACCTATCACTCAGCCAATATTCTCCCTGATCATTCCCATGAATGTAGTCAGGGTTCTGTGTCAGTCTCATAAACCTGTCCCAATCCTCAAAATTATATGAGAAATCAGGTTTGAAACACATCATCGTAATGGCCTTTTTCAACTCTGTTAAAAGAATCTGTAATGTCGATAGATTGTTCAAGATGAAGTCATGCTTCTTGTGGAATGATGTGTTGATAGTATACTCCGGTAGTTTCAGAACAGAAACGTGCGATGTATCCGGCTTCCAAGGTAGCTCGGTGAGCAACGGCCTTTTAGGATCCGGACCTTCCATCAACTGATATTTGCTCAAGAATTCATGCACATTGAAGTTTCCATCGATGGTTCTCAAAGCTTTGATCATATGAATCCGAGCAGCTTTCACTGCAGTTTCGTTATAACTTGTCACACGCGCTCCATCTCTGCTGTAATTTGACAGTTGAACGGCCATTGTAATTCTATCCACGAACTGAGAAGAGTTGACAAATGATAAAGAAGACAGTTTATCATTGTTGATGATATACTCAAAAATGGTGTCCACTGGATGCGTTGGAAGTGGTACCATCGCGTAAACGGCCTCAGGAATGGATTGGTTTGGTAGGATATTCTTCTTTTTAATCACCAGATCATGATGACGAGAGTCACCATCCTCATTTTTCTTCGCATTAGATGGTGCCGCCTGCTTGTCTGTCGATACACCATACTTAGTATGCTTACGATGACGTCTATTAAGGCGACGAAGTCTCAATTTATCCTTGATATTCTGTTCCTCGTCCTTGTCATGGTCCCAATCAGTAAAATCCACATTTTCTGCTCCAAATTCAACATTATCTTCATCAGCCACAAACATATCAACCTCATCACCACTGGAAAACACAAGTTCATCATCGTTATCATCATCCGAGATATAGATTTTATCCGGAAGTTCGACTCTACGAGCCTTAATACCCATAGTAGTTTCATCAATAAGACCTTCCAAATCTTCAATTCCTATGGAATCCTTCCTTGAACTGAAAAGACGTGCAATGAGGCGCATGTACTTGCTGTTACGAGTAATATCATAGAAGACATCATAGAAATCGATATCATTGATCTTCTTCAAACGACTGAAAATCAATCCACTCAAGTTTGAGATCAAAGTGGTCATAGAAGGAATCGAAGCGAGTGCCCAAATACAGAAGAGAGCTCTTCCTCCTGCAGTGGTAGGAGTATAGTTACCACAACCTAAAGTCACCAAGACACAGAAACAGAAGTACATTCCCAAGGAGAAGGGCCAACCTTCAAAGAGAGAGATACCCAACCCACCACATAGGAAGATAATGATAAAGATCAACATGATCAATGCCAAAGAGATCAGTTTCTGAGAAAGGTCGGCGACATCATTGACAGAACGCATAAAGTCAAAGGCATCTTCATTGGAATCGATCTGTTCATGAGCCAATTTTAATCGGATATCTCTGACGGCACGAAGTCTGTGCCAATAGAGAGTACTAGAAGAGAACTCAATGATAGTATCAAGAATACTAGAAACAATCAGACCGAAAATGACCAATGCGACCATAATCCAGAAACTAGAAACACCTTGAGCGGATGGGTTTGCAGGGACATCCTGTTGTTCACCGACGGTGACAACAGAAACAACACAGTAGTATAGGGCAAAACCTAAGGGTATATCGAACATTTTCATGAAAACAGCAGAACCTATTAACAGCCATACAGCCAATGTACCAACTTGGAAGATCAAACTCTTCTGAACGTTATTGACATTGAAGACAGGTTTATACTTCTTTAGAAGGAATCCGACTTCGTTGAGGAAAAGAAGAATGAAATTGCAGAAGTGAAGAACGACAGTGATGCAAGCATAGTAGAATCCATATGTGATATCATATTCGTCGTCCATATGATTATGGTAGAATCTGGTATGGTATACAATGATTAATATCATCAGCATAATGGAAGCAATGAACCAGCCACTGATAGAGATGACTTGAGAAACAGCATAACGAACTTTCTTTCTGTAGTTCAATATGAGCATGAAATTAGAGCATAGAGCGGTGCAAACCGAAATAGCGTTAACAGCATAGACCCAAGGCTCATCGGAACCTTGATATTTCGAAGGAATGTCCTTTGAATCGAGAGGTATCTTCCACGAACAAATGATAGCGAACGCTGAAAACATATTGGATAGAGGACCGATACAACTAGATATCAGAGGGAAGTAAGACGAGAGCATGAACCAAAACACAAAGTAAGGGTCACCAGGTTGAACATTCAAGTTTGAAGTACGCCATTCGACGGTGTTGAGTGATGTATCGTAATACTCTTGCACTGAGGTATCCAGTCGTATCAGCTTATTAGGGTCTCCCTCTCTATAGTTATGTGTCGCAGTGCCGGAAGGGTCAGACTTGTATGCGGTTTGTTCGGGTTCTCCATCGTCTACATCTGTGGATAAGATAGCTGAACTTGCAGCACTAGCATTATCGGTATCCGTTGAATCTAGTGAACTTCGTTGATGCTCGGTATCGGTACCAGACGATACCCCGTGGTCTCCAACATATTTACTAGGTTCAACAGCGTGATCCAATTGAACAGTCATAGACGAAATGATACCTGCTGATGAAGCCCGTGTCCAGTCTTAAAGCACAAATTGTAGATGCTAGTTGGGAAGAAATTATTTTTTTGTTTTCTTCCTTTAGGTGCGGGGGGAAAGGCAGCCAAGAAAAACAATCACTGGTTTAAGACGAGATGCTTAGAGATAGAGGAAGGGTCTGAATTATTAGCCGGACCAATTGGGACACGTTTGCAGAGGAGATGCATAAACCATGCATTGATAGGAAAGAATGTATAGATAGATACCAGATATCGTACTGTATAGGTTACTGTACATTTGACCTTAGACAGTTCACCTCTTGGCACCCTTAGACACCCTGAAAATTTTCCACTTTGGGACAGACGATCCTACAAACGGCTCTGTCCAGTCGGAAATTTTCGAACCGGCCATCGGAGTCAAAAAAACAATTTAAATAAATTGGACTCCTCCAAAATTATTGATCTTTCCATTCTAGGTGTCACTTTTTCATTTCTAAGAAAAGGGATTTCATTTCAAAATATGGACTACGAGAACCCATTGGAGATCGTTGATGTTTCCGAGATCACTCACGAGCAAGCTCTGAAATGCCTGCATGCAGCACACACTCAAGGGTTCCTGATGTTGGAAGGACATGGTATCACGCAGGAGGAAGTAGATAAGCTTTTCGAGATATCGGAGGACTTTTTCATGCACACTAAAATCGAGGAGAAGAACAAGTATAAGATTGGAGAGGACAATGATGGGTACACTGCGATGGGAGTGGAGAACTTGGAAGATGATGATCCTGGAAAGTCTGTTGGAGACCCTAAAGAGGGGTTCAATTTCGCCAAATTGGACCTCACTACTGGTGTCCCCCTGTCTCCTCTACCGGCAATCTTAGATAAGCATCGCGAGTTTATCGGAGAGACAATTTTGAAGTTACGTCAAGTGATGAAGACCGCATTGAGACTTCTAGCCATTGGATTGGAGATTCCTGAGGACCAAGGTGGCTCTGAATGGTTCTCTGTTCGTCATGCAGATGACCAACCATCGGGATGTGCTTTCCGGATCTTGCACTACCCATGTCCTGTGAAGCCTGGTGCTTCAGAAGAAGAAAAGGCCAAGTATAAGGATTTGAACGTGGCAGGTGCACATACTGACTATGGTAGTATCACTACGTTATTCCAGAAAGTCGGTGAAGATGGACTTCAGATCTTTTCACCAATCACCAAGAAATGGGAATCCGTCCCATACGTGGCAGCAGCACCGAAATTTGCTGCCAAGGGAGAGGCAGCACCACTGGTGGTTAATATTGCTGATCAACTCAGTTATTGGACTAACGGGTACTTGAAGTCTACTATTCACAGAGTCAGATTCTCTGAAACATTGCTCAACCAAGGCAAGGACCGGTACTCCATCCCATTCTTTATTCATCCATCGGATAATACTCTCCTGGAGCCAATTCCGTCCAAGTACGTCTCTGCAATTGAAGGTAGAGGTGCTTCAGATTACTTGAAAAGGACAGGAAAGTCTCAGACAGCCAAGGCTCACTTGATGGCAAGATTGGCCAGCAGTTATGGATGGGGAAAGTATTGAATATCTATATATTAAGGACTTATTTATGGTAGCAGTTAAGTACTGATAACGTTTTTTTTCCCCTTGGTAGATTTCTTTTCTTCCCCTATTTACATACGCGTCTTCTTCCATTTGTCACGAAATATGAGCGAAGATACGACGGTAGGATTGCATAGAGTACTTGGTAAAGTGTTTGGATGGTTCAGAGGTGACTCAGATGAGCCGTCTCTGGACAATGATGAGCCAAAGTATGAGTTTGATGACGTATTTGGAGAAGAGACCATAGAGGATGAGGATATAGGGGATACTATCAATTTGATCCATGCTACAGAGAAAAGGTGGGCTTCCGATGAAGGCACCAAGGAGTTATATAGCCGGGTTGTGAATGAACATGATCCAACGGAGACAGACGAACTGATGGTGCGCGTGAATGCCAACAACGAGAGGTTGATCCGTTTGATTGACACATTTGACAGTGCTACTTTTAAAGCGGACTACAAAGAGTTGAAGCAGAAGAATGACAAGCTGGTGCGCAAGTATGCCAAACTACGCAAGGAGTATGAGAAAGAGATTACCGAGTCAAGAGAAATACATAAACGGTACGCGGCATTGGTGAAGAAGTATTCACAGTTACAGAAAGACAAAGACGTGGAAGCATTGAAGTTGGAATTGCGGAAGAAAGAGGCGAGATTAGAGCAGTATGAGAGGCAAGAGAGGATTAGAAAACGGGAGAATGACAGATTAATACAGGAAAGAGTGAAATCGAGAACGGATATAGAGGATGAGCTGTCCAGGTACAAGCGGCTCTACGATGACATGGTTTCGCGACGCCAATCATCGGTCTCGAGACCATTAACATCCAACTCTATTGGCCGACCAACAGAACATGTCGACTTCAATCCAGATACAATGAACACCATTGAGATTCTTCGACAGAAGTTCAAGGATAAGAAAGTTAGTGACTTGGATACTCAGATCAGCCGGCCTGTGATAACCTCAGATAATTGAATTATTTCCCTTTATCGAGATATTTCCCCGCAACCGACACATTAATTATTTTTTAACTTCCTCTTTCACCAACTCGCCTCCGTTACATAGACCCGGGTTAAACAGAGATGGATACTGCATTGTCGGTTGGCTCCGACGACACACAGGATCCCGATCCGTACAACGCGATTGACTACAATTACAACGAGATATCGTTTACTCGAACTCACCAGGTGACTATTCAGGTGCGCAATTTGAGAATAGGTGCCGTGCTAAAGTCAGGATCCAATCGATTCAAACTGTTTAGGAAAAATGCATTGAAGAAGGTTGATATAGAATCAAATGATTCGATCAAGCATATTCTTCACCCTATGTCGTTTGATATCACACCAGCCTCGCTGACTTGTATAATAGGAGGATCTGGATCCGGAAAGACAACTCTACTAAATTGCTTGGCGGATCGTCAGTTTAATCAATCAACTCTTTTCAAACAAGGTACAATAAAGTATAACAATTCAGATTCGTTGACAGGAATTCGTCATGCATACGTGTTACAACAGGATATACTGATCCCAGAATTGACCTGTTATGAAACTTTGATGTATGCTGCTGAGTTGAAGTTACCTAAACTCACATCCAGGGAAGAACGCGCCAAACTTGTTCAAGAAATCATACTTATATTGGGTCTTAAAGAGTGTGCAAATACTCCTGTCGGTGACAGTAGAAGGAAAGGAATGAGTGGCGGTGAAAGAAGACGTCTTAGTGTGGCTTTACAATTGATATCGAATCCTTCCATTCTCTTCTTGGATGAACCAACCACTGGACTCGATAGTTATAATGCATACATTTTATGTCTGACATTGAAACGCCTGGCTGAGAGACTCGGGAAAACTATCATTATGAGTGTCCATCAACCGCGTGCAGATATCTTCAAACTGTTCGACAATGTGATCATCATGTCCAGAGGTAACCTTTGCTACAGCAGTTCTTATGAAAAAATCTTTGATTACTTTGATTCAATAGGATACCCGATTCCAGAACATAATGTGAACCCAGCAGACTACCTCATCGACATTACCAGTGTTGATACGCGTACTTTCAAGAAAGAGCAAGAATCTGTCGCACGCTTCAATAGGATTAGCCAGTTGTGGAAGGATAAGATGCTTCAAATAGCCGATATCACAGAAGTCAAAGAAGAAGAAGATGCTAACAATGGTGTCTTTGAACAAGTTGGACGAGCACCATTGGGTAGAGAAATCATGATTTTAGTGCGACGCAACTTCACGTTACAGAAGCGTGACCCATTGGGCACGTTATCGGTTCTCTTGGAAGCATTGGTGCTTGGATTGGTCACTGGATGGCTCTTCTTTAAACCTGGTTCTTCAGTTGTTGGTATGAGATCTGTGGAAGCCTCACTTTATATGAGCACCACACTGATGTGCTATCTCTTCACTCTGTTTGAGGCTTACAGATTATGCCAACAGGATCTACGGGTATTTGACCGCGAACGATTGGAAAACTGTGTTTCCATTACTGGATTCATTGTAAGCCGTCGCATCTCGAAACTTATAACCGAGGACTTACCTATCCCTATCCTTTTCTCTCTTCCAGCATATTTCATGATTGGTTTACGGACGGAGAGTGCTAAGTACTTTTGGAAGTACTTTGCTGGGATCTTTATCGCCAATTTGAACACTATGGCTATCGGTATGTTCGCCTCATGTTGTAGTCGTGATGTCTCTATTGCCACGTTGATTTGCAACTTGAATTTCACTTTCCAAACCATGACAAATGGTATGTTTGTTAATGTGAAAAACTTACCCGTGTATGCAAGATGGTGCAAATGGGTTGCATACCAATGGTACTCGTTTGGCTACCTGATCAGCAACCAGTTCACCGATTTCTATGGCAGTTGCTTCACCGAACATGCTGGTGATCCCGAAGTTAACTCTATCTGTATCGCTTCATCAGGTAATTATGCTATCGAACAACTCGGATTTTGGAGAAACTGGGATGCATTACCGATCTGCGTGGTTTTGGCATTCTGTATTGCCAGTTTCATTGAATCTGGATTGGTGTTAAAATTCCACCCGGTCGATATCTCGATGGGTAAAGAGGTCAAGTCTAAAGAGTCCATCAATAATAAGATCTCATATCTAAACTATGAGCATGATAAGGAAACTCGCCCGGACGAAGACCCTGGAATTGGTGTTGCCATTAGAGGAGTCAGCCTTCATGTCGACCAAAAGATCCACCGTGAGGAGAAACAGATCTTGAATGATATCAATGCGACATTTGCCGCTCGTAAGATCAATGTAGTGATGGGCCCTTCCGGATCAGGTAAGACATCTCTTTTGAACTTAATGGGTGGAAGATTATCATCCAATTTGGCGACACGTTACTCATCATCGGGGGAACTTTACTTGAACGATTTTGTTGTGGACGATTTTGGAATAGTGAAACCATTATGCTCGTATGTCATGCAAGATGACGATCACCTTCTTTCATCTCTCACTGTCAAGGAAACACTGAGACACGCTGCTACTCTTCGTCTTGCCAAAGACAAGCTATCGAAAGCCAAAAGGAATGAGATTGTGGATAAGGTTATTTTGCAGATGGGACTGAGAGACTGTGCTGATGTGCTTGTAGGAAACGAACTCATCAAGGGTATATCAGGTGGAGAGAAGAGAAGACTCTCCATTGCTATTCAGATTTTATCATCTCCTCGGATTATATTCCTTGATGAACCAACTTCTGGATTAGACTCTTTCACTGCATCGTCAATTATTGAATGCTTGGATAATTTGACTCGTCAAGGAACCACAGTCATCATGACAATCCACCAGCCTCGTACTCTGGATGCTTTTGGAAACATATTACTTCTAGCTAAAGGAGGAGAGGTCGCATTTGATGGAACACAGACTGAACTACTTAGTTTCTTTGATAGTATCGGTTACCCCGTTCCTAAATTTACGAACGTCGGAGATTTCGTGTTGGATAAGATCTCATACAACACCGGAGATGCAGAGATAGAGAAAAGAACTCGTGCTAGAGTCGATAAAATCGTAGCATCATGGAAAGAGAGAGCTGATCGTAAAGAGAAGCCAGTCGAGAACAGTATTCAAGTGAAGAGCCGCGATGAACTTAGACGTGAGTTCAATACTTTTGTCAAGGAACCTGCAGATTTCAATACAGGTTTCAGGGTTCTTGTTGCGCGTCAATGGATTTGTCTGCTTCGGGATAAGAATCTATTCATTGCTAAATCATCCCAGGTCATCGGTATGGGTATCATCCTGACTTTCTTCTTTGCCCGTTTGAAGTTCGATCAGAATGGTGTTCAGGATCGACTTGGTATCGTGCAACAATTCACCTCACTCTATTTCACCGGTATGCTGAACAATATATCAGGATATCCTGCAGAAAGAGATCATTTCTACGATGAACACAATGATGATGTTGTTTCCGTGGCATCATTCTTCTTCAGCTACCTGTTTGTGGAAGTGCCGTTTGAAGTGATACCTGCATTCATATTTGCTATCCTTGTGATGTTTGCTGTCGGAATGCAAACAGAAGTCCACTTGTTCTTCTCCATGTTCTACACATCGATGCTGGTTGTAAACGCCGGTGAATCGCTTGGTATATCTTTCAATACCATTTTCCAGCATCCAGGATTCGCATTGACTATTATCTCTGTCTTCTGTTCGATTGCCGTTTGCATGTCGGGTATCATGGCCATGACACTTGATAAGTTCTTGAAAGCAATCAACTACCTTTCTCCTCCGCACTATAGTGTCATCTTGATCTGTAACTACCTCTTCACCAAAGATTTACACCTGCACTGCGATGCGAGCCAACTATTGCAAGATGGAACATGTCAATTTACCAACGGATGGCAGGTTCTGCAAAGTTACAAGCTGCAAATCAACACTACTCTTTACTGGTCTATGATCACCGTCATGGCTATACTTCATAGAGCCGTTTCATACCTGTTCCTACGGCTCAAGCTCACTAGGTTCAGAATCACTAAGCATTAAATAACACTGGGGAAAGAAATCCTTCCTCCCCACACCTCTTCATAAAATTGACACGCCAAATCAACTCCGTAAAAAATAATGCACCGCGTAAATCTTAGCCAGCTAACCATATGAAGCTTCTTCTTACCCTTGCAACCTTTGGGTTGTCATTGGCATCATTATGTGCTGCGGAGGTATTTGAAAGGCCACAACATGAATATGTGCCGAATGACTTCACTTATGACGGTAAGGAGTACATGTATATTAGACCATTGAAAAAGAATAACGTTAAGTTGTCCTTTAACTTCGAGACAAATCATTCTACGGATTTGTATCCAACATCGGGTGCTACAAACTTTGGTGAGTTCCCTAAGGCTATTGGAACGATATTGGATAGAACTCAAACGAGAGAGTTGCATCTAAGGTTTGATCAAGGATGGTATGATGCAGATCTTTGGGGAAGACTGATGAGAGGTGGTAAAGAGAACGGAGGTACAGGAGTGGAGCTGTGGGCCACCATTGAAGCTGCTAATTTTGACGATGCGTTCCAAAATTGGTTAGAGTTGGCAAACATGTTATCTGGATTGTTCTGTGCTTCTTTGAATTTCATCGATTCCTCGTCTACCACGAGTCCCGTCACGCTTTTCCAGCCTGACAGAGATGCCTTGGCTAATGTGACACTTCAGAATGAACTATTCCTTTTCAGAAGTGCTCTGCCAAGAGAACCTATCTGTACGGAGAACATGACACCATTCTTGAAGATGCTTCCGACTAAAGGTAAAGCCGGTATCGCTTCGTTGCTCAGTGGTAAGAAAGTTTTCAATTCTGAATGGTCATCTATGGCGATTGACATTGAAACTGTCTGTGCATCTCAACAGGATTGTCATTTTGAATTAAAACAATCGATCGATCTTGTCAAGAACGTTCCAAGAACTTTGGAGCGTAACGTTATGCCTATTCCTAAACCAATTCCTGGTAAGCAATTACGTTGCGACCCTACCAAACGTATGGATGCTTACCATTGCTTCCCATTACCTGAATCTAACCAGATTGATTTCCGTCTTCAAGACTTATTTGGTAAAGTCATTCATGGAGGGGCTTTGATGGCATCCGAGGAAACTAAAGTTTGCACGAACTTTGGTTCAGGCTGGAACGTTACAATGGATTCATTGGCAGCTGTTCCATCGAAGAAAGAAGACGGTTGTTTCCCATTGAGTACAAACATGGATTATGATCTGAGATTCTCCAGCAACGATTCTACCGTGATACCTGCATTGGAATCGCCTGTCATCTATTCATCTCGTTCCCTTTCTGGTTATTCTCAAGAATCTGGTGGATTCCGTGTCGATCTGTTCAATCCTACTGACGAAGATCAACATGTTGTCATCTATGAAACATTACCGTGGTTTGTTAGAGTTTACATGCACACCCTTATCTTGACGGTTAACGATACCATTTCCTACGATGTTAACAACGATGCGATGGAGACTATTCTCAATGAGATCATTTACAGTCCAGCTTCCGACCGTAAATCGCCTACTCATCTTGAATTAATGACTTTCTTGCCTGCACATACCAAGATTAAGATCTCATTTAACTTTGATAAGGCCATGCTCTTACTTGCAGAGTATCCACCAGATGCTAACCATGGCTTTGAGATTGATCCTGCTGTTATTGCCGTGCTGGACCCTGTTACCAAGAAACCAATCTACGAAATGAGAACTACCACAACTCTTCTCACACTGCCAACTCCAGACTTTTCAATGCCATACAATGTCATCATCTTGACGTCTACTGTGATGTCAATGGCATTTGGCTCATTCTTCAACTTGCTCACCAAACGTACAGTGACAGAGGAGAAGGCTGAAGAGATCGCATCCAAGAGCCCGCTGGCAGGCGCTCGTGCAAAGATACAAGCCCTCAAAGCTCAATTGAAGGCTAAGATTACTGCGGTCAAGTCATAAAATTATTAATAGATATATAGCAAAAAAAAGGTAGCTGTTTAGCGTCGTTTAGGCTCAAGTAGCGTAATAAGATGGTCAAGTCCTTGATCTGAGGCGAGTGAGTCAAGACTAGTGTTGATGTGAGCATCTTTTGAATGCAATAATTCATCAAACAATTCCGACCATTTGGAGTCCCACTGCGAATTTATGATCACAGGACCGTCTATAGAAGTACCAAAGAGAAGATAATGAATCGTATTAGCCAATGCAACGTTATCCTTCTCAAAGCACCAGGTTTCGTTATCGGTTCTGAACATGACATCAGAGTCATAGATGGACATGTCCACAGTGCGAGAATAGTTGACAAGAACGAGACGTTTACTGTCTTCCAGATCAGCCATGATATTCTCTGGAGATATATCACAATGAATATAGCCCATGTGATGCAACTCGTTCACCTGAGTAACCAGTTGCATTGTTAAGTATGCAGCCAGAGGCTCTTCAAACTTATAAGCAGTATGCGCGAGCCGGGCAAGATTACCTTGCTTGTAATAGGAAGTTATGAGATAACTTTCGTCTGCATACACAAACAATTGAGGGGAGTTACCTAGTTGTGAAAGAATGTAAAATTCCCAATAAGTGTCCTGTCCTGACTTCAAAGTATACTGTTCACCAGAGTCTTTCTCACATAAGAAAGAGTCATCACCCAACCTTTGAGTGACACAGTAAAGGCCATCTCCAAACTGAAGTAAGGATTGCATATGGCCCATGATCTGTGCCTCTCCTGGCTTGAAAATAGACTTGAGTATGGACAACTTATTGATCGAGTCTTCTGATTTGTGATAGTCCGGAAGCGATTTGGCCAGACTGGCAATCTTTGAATGAACCTCTTCATCATAAGGATCGACCTCTGTTGGTTTATGGAAGGAGATCCGCAGAGGTGTATCAAGGAACGGCGAACTCATCATTGTCTTGGTATCTGTGTCTGGAGCGCTCTTCACGGGTGTTGCTTTGCCAAGTGTCTCTGTGACAAAATCACTGAATCCACTAGCATCACCGGCACTGCTAACAGTAGTGTTCACCGGGTTATTGAACATCTGAATGACATCTTTCTTGGCCTGTTTGGAGAAGAATGTAAGCGTTGGTGATTGTGTAACTTGTGATTCTCTTCTGGTCCGTTTAGGAGAAGAGGGTTTCAAAGGTTTATTATGCGATTGCATCAAAGCGTAAAGTTCGTGTAAACTCCTTGGAAGTTCACCTTCAGGCATAAACAATTCAAAGTTGAAATCGTACTTCTCGGTACGCTTACCAGGGTTCTCAATAGTCTTGGTCACTGGGTACTTGGCCACAGGATGATCTTTAAACACATTGAATTTGCGTTTGCGTGCAACCTCTTTAGCCTGAGGAATAGTCTGACCTTGGAATGGCAATGCGGGTATCTTATTTTCTTTCTGATTGGTAGCCAAAGAACCAAAACTATCTCTACTGGTGGGTAGTTCGTTGGTAGATGCTGTCGTTACTGCCGTGTCTGAAAACACTTTGAATTTCCGTTCTCTGGAGGACGTCTGCTGGCCTGCAAGACCACCACCTTCTCGATCAATCAATGGTGCGCGCTCTTCTGGAATTGATGATGATTCGTTCTGGTCCCTTCTGACTTTAAATGCATCGTAAGCCTTTCGTAACTTCTGCAACGGTCTTGCGCCGCATCTTAATCCGTTTAGATACACCTCATCTGCCTGACGATACTCGCCTTGCTTCTCTAGGTACTCCGCGTATCTCTCATAAAACAGACTCAATTTGCAACCAATCTGTTTCTTCAACAGGTATGCAAAGATCTCTCTAGGTGTGTCAGAGAATCGAATGTATTCGAGCCAAACTTTAAAATACCTAACCTCATTCTTATAGTAGTCGTCATCTTTGAAGTCATGGGTGGTTCTTTCCAGCAATTGGATCAATTCTTGATTGTTGCCACTCGGAAAACTCTGTCTGATCCATGCTAAGTATGCAAGGTATGGTTCCAAAGGATCGTCAAGCTCTTCAACACGATCGGGTTCAAGCATAGCTTCAAACTGAGACCTCTCTTGATCTATTTTGGATTCCAATACCTTCCTATCAGCCCCAGAGATCTCAGCAAGCTTCCGCATCGACCTACCCTGTGGTATCGGCTTGATATTCTCCTTATCTGCCTCCACTGCCGCAAATTCAGTGAACCCGCTGGCCATAAGTGTAAAGAAACAAAGTGATACTAACCGGGGTAAACATAACTTTCAAGCGCGTATGCTTGAAATATCAAAAAAAAAAAAGAGTGGAAACTTTGAGATGAAGACTTATTAAAAATGTGTTCTATATACATGTATCAGGCAGCTGGAGCAGGCGGAGTATCTGGAGAGTTCGAAGATGGTGGTGGTGGTGCAGCAGTGTCATCACCTTTACCCTCGTCGGGTATGAGATACTTCTTGAATGCATCATTCTTTTCCTCGAACGGCCGTGGTCCTAGAAGCCTAATCATATCGTCTCTAGTAATAACTTCTTTAGCCAACAATTCCTTGGCAACTTTATCAACTTCATCGAGTTTTGATGTTAACAGTTCCTTACATTTGATGTAAGCATCATCGATCATCCGACGAACTTCCGAATCGATAGCTTCAAAAGTCTCTTCAGAGAATTTCTTGTGAACTTGCATCTGCGTATCCTTAGGTTCGAAGACGATGGTACCCAATTTCTTAGACATACCAAGTTTCAACACCATCGAATTGGCCATCTTACTGACTTTTTGAAGATCATCTGCAGCACCGGTAGTGACATCAGGGAAATGAAGTTCTTCAGAGACACGGCCACCGAGTGCCATAATCATCCGGTGTTCAAACTGTTCTTGAGAGATCAAATATTGATCTGGTGGTAAGTATTGTGCATAACCAAGAGCAGCTTGACCTCTAGGAATAATAGAAACTTTGATGAGTGGATCGGCATATTTCAAGTACCAACCACAGATAGCATGTCCAGCTTCGTGGTATGCGACAGTCTTCTTCTCCTCTGGAGAGAGAACACGGGTCTTATTGGCAAGACCAACAATAACACGCTCAATGGCAGCTTCGAAGTCTTTCAATTCAACATAAGGAGCGTTATGACGAGCGGCAATCAGAGCTGCCTCGTTACAACAGTTGGCAATATCGGCACCCGAAAATCCTGGAGTCATAGCAGCAAGACGGCCACAGAATTGATCAGTGACTTCATCTTTCAACTTGAGAGGTTTCAAGTGAACCTTATAAATAGCCTTACGACCTTCAATATCTGGTTTATCCAAGTAGACATGTCTGTCGAACCGTCCAGGTCTAAGGAGCGCCTTATCGAGCATATCAGGACGGTTAGTACCGGCCAAGACAACAACGTGATCACTAGTATCGAAACCGTCCATTTCAACGAGCAATTGATTCAAAGTAGCCTCTTT
Source organism: Xiuguozyma insectalens (assembly GCA_030574155.1). Classification (NCBI taxonomy): domain Eukaryota; kingdom Fungi; phylum Ascomycota; class Pichiomycetes; order Pichiales; family Pichiaceae; genus Xiuguozyma; species Xiuguozyma insectalens. The sequence goes on along the minus strand of JAJMEL010000012.1, from coordinate 250,321 downwards.
TTCATCATTTGCACGCATTGGGGACTGTTCACGGGCACCACCGATGGCGTCGATTTCATCAATAAAGATGATAGAAGGAGCCAATTTACGGGCAGTGGCGAAAAGGTCACGAACACGGGATGCACCGACACCGACAAACATTTCGACGAATTCGGAACCGGAAACAGACAAGAATGGGACACCGGCTTCACCCGCAGTGGCCTTGGCGAGCAAAGTCTTACCTGTACCAGGAGGACCAGAGAGAATGGCACCTCTTGGAATCTTGGCTCCAAGACGTTCATACTTCTGAGGGTTCTTCAAGAAACTGACAAACTCCATAATTTCACTCTTGGCTTCATCACATCCAGCAACGTCTTTAAACTTGACTTTAATGTTTGTATCCTGATTAAATAGCTTTGCCTTAGATTTACCAACGTTCATAATAGAATCCAATGGGTTACCGGATCCACCTTTACCTGCACCGGGGCTCTTCTTACGCATCTGCATAACCAAGTAGTAGGTACCACCAATAAGAATAAACGTTGGAATGAATGGAATGACGTAGGACCAGATACTGTTACGAGTCTCGTAAGCAATTGGGATCCTCTCCTTGGAAGGAATACCCAACTTGTCTTGACATTCATCCATCTCTTTTTCAAAGACATCCGAGGATCCGATAGTGAATCCAACGTAATGAGGTTGGTTGGTGATCAACTCTGCTTGAACAAAGGAGCCGTTGATAACGTTGACTCTCTTGACTTGACCCTTCTCCAGGTATTGGGTCTTGAAAGTCTGGAAAGTCAACTGCTGTGATTGAGCCTCTTCAGATGTACCCATCAGGTTCAAAACGACGGTCGTGAGAACAGTTGGCAGCACCCAGTCTCTCCAAGAGGATCCGTAAGGAGGTTGTTCAGGCGTCTTTGGATCTTTGTTATCCTTAGAATCTTTCTTGCCGTCACTATCCTTATTGGACTGTTGGAACCTTCTTCTAGAATAATGGAACTGTCTCTTAGGGATAGTTTTGGACAGCACCAATGGATTAATACACCTCATGGACCTTGGCAAAGGTCTCATAGTGCGTCCTAACCCTCCAAGAAGGCTAGACGTACCTGAGTAGCGGAGGAACATGAGTTGGTGAAAGATGGGAGAAATTGACGGGGCGAGAAATTTGGATATTTAAGGCAAAAAGAGGAAGGAATATTTCGGGGACTGGGTATATTAAGTAAGTAGGTTAGTGGATGGTACGGGATGAAGATTAGAACGTCTCGGCGTCGAGGAGACCATTCTCCTTGTTATCACCCGGGGTGGAACCGATAGAGACGTTGATTCTGGAGGCTGTTCCTGGAGTGAGGCCCGGGGTACTTCCGGAAGCCGAGCCTGGAGTGAGACCTGGAGTACCATTTGGAGATGCAATTCCGTACCTTTCAGCAGAGTCAGGGGTCTGCAAGCTTTTATCATCAGGAACTTGGAACCCATCTGCTGTGCTGTAGAGGATGTCCTGTATATGCTTGATAAGTTGAGGAACGGTGATGTCAATGTCTTGGTCAGACGAACCATGTTGGCACTTATCTTCCAGGTTTTGACAGATGATTTCGATCTCACGCAGTTTATTGAAATAGAAGTTGCGTTCTGTCTCCAGAGATTCTTCTGTGTGTGTCTTTTCCTCAATGATCGCCTTCAGTTGCTGCACCAGTTTGGCATTGGCCTGTGGTTTCACTGCACGGTTTGAACTGATAGACCGAGCAGTCGGTCCATTGTTGGACACTGTAGAGCTAGAACTTACATTTCTGTTGTCACTGACACGCCTCACTGCGGGCTTCTGCCCAAGTGATGATGGAGCCCTGCTCTTCACGTTTAATGCATTGTAATTAGAACTGAGTGAAGAGCCAGGCCTGACACTGGTAGAGCCATGTTTATCGACATTGTTGCACATCCGGCAGAACCACTGTAAGAATTCAAGGTTATCTTGCAACTTAAATCTCATTAGACGTTCGACAGGAACCTCACGTGTGATTCCCACTCGGTTGAATCCCATCTGTAGCAGTTTGTAGTTGTGAAGGGTTTGATGGTCTGCCGTAGCATCCTTCTTAACCCGATTCATGGGGATTTTACCCGGATATATAGAATCGAAAATCTGGCAGTAGACGGCACCATTACCACATTGTTCTATTCGCGTATATCCAGCATCGAATTCGCTGTTGATCCACTCCAAAAGCTCTGATCTTGAAGCTGCGACAACCATGTAAACAATGGGAAGGGAAGAAAGAAATTTAGGGGGAGTATTTGTGGGGATAAGTAGGGAAGTTTATGGGGATCTATGGGGGATTTATTAGGGAGACCTTACGGGGCAGATGGAATTTCATGGCCGGACCAACCAAACCATACTTCACATCAACTACATCCTACACTACTCACACAGCATCCTCGGTACTTACGATACCTTCAGTGCTGCAGTATATTCATGCGATCATCGATCAATAAATAATAAATACCATACCTCCAAGCTCAATGGAATGGATCCTCGAGCTGTTTTCTAGGTCCAACCTTAGACCAGTCGTTAATAGTATTGAATTGAGCATTACCTCCAAAGCATTGCTTACGTCCAGGAACTTCTCTGATAGCAGTAACCAAGTTGTCAGAAGTCTTAATTGGTGCATCGATGAAAGTCTTACGGAACTCTTCTCTGTCCTTAACTCCTTGACGGTACTGATCAAAGTTAGCCTTGAGTTCTTCAACAGATGCCGGGGTCTTAATCAAAGACAAGATTGGTTCACCCTCGTGTGATTTCTTGTAACTGTTGTTCAAATAGTTGTAACCGAAGATGGTAGCAACGACTCCAAAGAAGGTGAGGTTGATTTTATTGAACATATTCTCAGCTGGACTCTCTGGAGGTCCGTGTTCGTGGTGTTCTTCGTGATGTTCTTCCGAATAGAAACGAACACCGACCGGTCTGACACCGAACATGGCCTTACCGACTGCCCGAGTCTGTAACCGCAATGAATTCTTGGCCATCAACATCTTGTAGAGAAAGAGAGAGTGGTCGTTAGGAAGATTGAATTAATGAGAAATAGAAAATTTTTATTGGCTGGGTTATGTAAGCAGACAGTGCAAGAGGAGCGAAGGACTAGGGGAGGCAGTGAAGGAGTGAATGTAGTGCTATATAAGGATCAAGGGAGTGGTCAAGTGAAAGGGGGTCGTTATACAACAGGTGAATGAACAACTTGGAACTGAACTATATGAATTTGTTTCAATACCCAGTAGATTGTCCTTCCTCTTTCCTTCATCCTTCCCCCTCAGTCCTGAGGGACCCAGCCCTTCGCTTCGTTCAGGACTCGCTCAGGACTAAAAATCCAGTCGAAAAATTTCTTCCAAACTATCATCACAGTCATGAAGTCAGAAGAGGATGCAAGTAAGGAGGAGAAAGACGTTGTAGAGACGGTGGATGACGTCGATGTGGCGGACAAGAGTGAAGAAGAAGTTGACGATCTGTTTGGAGACGATTCGGAAGGTGAAGAAGTGGTGGAGAACCCAGAGGATGAAGACGAAGCAATGGAAGAGGAAACGTTGCAAAGGGCAGAGTTAATATTACCTAGACATCCGAGATCTCACCATGCATTGAACGATGATGTGTTGCTGTTCAATTTGCCAAGATTCCTGTCGGTTGATCCTGAACCGTTTGCTCCAAACACGTTCGAAGAGCAAGTGGAAGAATACCTTTCACATGAAAAGGAGGAGGAGAAGCTTAGAGGTGTGACACATCCTGGAATCAAACACTCGATTCAATTCAAGAAATTGCAACTTCTTAATACTTTGCGTTGGAGGTATGCCAAGACAGCCGATGGAGGACTCTCAAAACAGAGCAATGCCAAGATCGTCGAATGGGAAGACGGAACCAGATCGTTAAAGTTGGGTAAAGAGTACTTCGAGATTAGAACAAATAAGAACGAGGATGAGATGTTGGCATTCCAAGGAGGACAGGTGTTGATGGGATATGTGGCATTGAACAAGAGCATCAAGGTTTTACCTCCATCAACTAAATCTATGGCTCATAAGATCTTGGCATCCACGATACAGAGTAACATGAAACTGAATCGGGGTAAAAAGATCAACACTATTGTGACGAGAGTGGATCCAGAATTGAAGGCCAAAGAAAACGAGCGTGTTCAACGTGAGATTGAAAAGGCTCGTCGGAAACAGGCACAAAAGATCGAATTGGAAGAGGAACGTCAACGTAGAGACAGATCAACTTCCATTCCTGGATCCGCATCTACATATGGAGATATTGAAATTGGAGACGCTGATGAAGAAGAGGAAGACGATTATGTTCCTCAGTCGAGTCATGGCAAGTATGAGAATGATGATTTCGTCGTTGATGATGACGAGGAGATTGAAGAGCAAGACGAGGACGCGCTTGATCAAGCCGCTGAGCGGTTACGTCAAGTTAAAAGAGAAGGTGCTGAAAAATATAAGCGGTCCAAGGAAGATGCCGGTGAGGAGGGTGATGACGATGATGACGATGCTGTTGTCACCAAGAAGCGTCGTGTTGTGTTAGATGATGACGACGAGGAATAATATGTAAAATAGAGCATTGATTTAAACGTTGTAGATGAGAGCTTGGTCATCTTGGCCGACTTGTTGGCTCGCTGGCCTAACTAATTTCTCCCCCTAAGTTTTCCCTGCATTTCCCCTGCATTTCCCCCGTACTCCGCCCAATCTTCCCTCAAATATTCAAACTCCTAATGCCCTCTGTTTTCTCCCGATTTTCCATCACTACTTCTTTCTAATGTCTTGGAACGGTATGTATTACTAAACCATCAGAACCAGATCAATGACAATACTAACTACCAGCTTACACCGATAACCTTGTTGCCACCGGTAAACTTGACAAAGCTGCCATCTATGGAGCAGATGGTTCCTCTCTTTGGGCAGAGTCTGGCGGATTACAATTGGCAGGACCAGAGATTCAAGAGATTGTTACCGGATACAGTGACGCTTCTCAGCTTTGGGGTACCGGATTGCACATCCAAGGGCAAAAATACTTCTGTATCAAGGCCGATGAGCGGTCCATCTATGGTAAGCATGAAGCTGAAGGTGTGTTGTGCGTTAAAACCAAACAGGCCATTCTTATTGCCCACTATCCTGGTGGAGTTCAACCGGGTGAGGCGGCCAAGATCGTCGAACAGTTGGCTGACTACCTGATTGGACTTGGATATTAAGTAAGATATAATGAATCAAATCATTCAAATGTAACATGTATATGTATAAGTCTACACTATGGATCCATCGTCACCCTTTTTTCAGATAATTGCATCCATCTTGGCAAAGACATCAATAACTGCAGCGACAACTTCTGCAGCAAGAGGATCAAACTTTTCATGTTCGATCTCACTCTCCACTTCCTTGTAAAGGTTCTGTCCAATGCCTCCAGCAGGTGGTTTATCCTCGAATGGATAGTCTCCATACTGTGTAAGGAGTTCATCGGCACGTAAGAAAGCTTGGTCACGAGCATCGAAACTCAAGTCAACTAGGACATTTTCAAGAACGTTGGCAGCACAGCAGCCACAGGCCAATGCAATCGATCTCAAATACTTTGATTGAACACTTTGAGGGAAGAACTTCTCATCATATTCTATGATAAAGTTCCTATTTGTTAACAGTGACAAAATTCTTGATGAAACCATTCTTTTAGGTGTTGGGTCCTGTATTGGATGAGTTGCCATATCAAATAGCAAGAAATTCTTTCTCTCAGTCTTCAAAACACCTTTGTCAACCAATCCTTTGGCCAATCTCTCACGAACTTGTTTCAATTGATAGTTCATCTTCATCAAATTCCATGTTTCTCCTGACAATAAATCGATCCAGTCGGCAACACTCAGATGTGAATCATCGTTTTTAATCAATTTCAATGCTTCATCCAACAAGGTCTCACCCGTCATGGACGAATCAATACATTCAATCAATCGATCTGGTAAATCAAACCTTTTCCTTGCAGGGTCATTCACCATCCGAATCTTACCTCTAAGCGCCAACTCCATCAACATCAATCCACGTAATGCATATGAAATATTGTCGTTCCAAAATGACAAATAACCTTCCTTATCTTTCAATCCAACTAGTAGTACTTCTTCCATCAAAGTAAGCAATGGATACTTTTGATTGTTTGTCTCATTCACCTCCTCTGGATCGTATCCAATCTTGATACCTCTATCGTTGATGATACTGCTACTGCTGCTGTTCACTTTCGTGTTCCGAAGACGATTCAATCCACCAGCCTCTGGCCGACTCTCTTCACCTCCTTCATCTTTCACCGAACTCTTCCCACGACGTCTGGATAATCCTGATGACGACATCGAATCCTTCCCTGAAACTCCTAAACTTCGATAACTGGTCTAAAGAGGGGGGAAAACGGGAAGGAAAAAATCGTGCAGCTTTAATCGGTTATTTTTTCTGGGCGAGGACAGGGGACTCAGAGGGGGGAGCCATTGGAGGGGAAATGGATATTTACATACTATATTGTGTTTTCATAGGTTGGTTCTGAGTGATCTATTATAGGAACTTGATATATGTCCTGCCAATTGATACTAACGTTGTGCTTCATCCACTTGATTTTGCAATCTTATAATGAAACGCTCACGTATTACTACTTTTACTACCGCTGTGCCTCTTGAGGAAATGGGGCTTGAAGTTGAAATCAAGCGTCGATCGACTCGTAAAGACTTATTTCGACTCACAGGGCACCATCATCACCCTTAGAACTTCCCCGCAAAAACTCTGCCCTGTATACTACACCCTCGTCCTCCCTCTTACCTCCACCTAGCATGCCCAATGGCGTCAAAACTACCCAGAGCAACCCTCCGAGAAAAGATCGAAGTACTTGATTGGATATATGGCCCGCCTACACATACCCAGATCGAGGCTCTCAAGCATTTCCGTGCTCAGAACAGATTCGCAATCTCTCAAGCAACGCTAAGTAATTGGACTTCGAACGCAGAGAGACTCAGAGAAGAGTTTCACGATAACCCCAACTTGGAAGACTATCGTAAGACTCCGGTACTCAAATTCCCAGATGTCACAAAAGCTGTCGAGAAAGATGTCGAACAGGCATCTAGAGATCACAAACCTATCACAGACGATATGATCCGTAAGGCATTCTTAAAGTACTTGAAAGAGTATGGTCATGATGTTTCCTCCGTCAAGATATCTGGTGGTATGTTACAATCGTTCAAGAAACGTCATTCGATTCATAAGGGACGTATCAATGGTAAACGACCTCAGCCCTTTGCATCCCCTGATAGCATCTCCAATCTACAGGACGATCTTGATATTAACTTTGATGAGATCTTTGACAACCCAAACCCAAGCCTGGGTTTCAATACTCGTCTGATTCACTCCATAGATAATCAGCAGGATCAAACTGGGTACGATCAATTCTACTTGTCTGCTTTGAACGTTACCTCTCCCGGTGTGACGTCTCCAACTGCTCAACCTCAGCAGCCGTTATCAGATTCCAATCCTGGAAACGTCGTTACAGTTGAATCAGCTACAGTTCCTGGCCAGGCTGCTCCTTCTGGTCCTCCTGCACCTTCTGGTCCTACCTTATCGCCTCATCTCCGTGCCACATTACCATACTACCCAACGTTTGAATCACCCATGCACTATCAAGAGTACCGTCGTCGTCCGTACGTCTTGGAAAACTTTAGCTATTCCAAAGTGTCACATCCAAACTCAGAGAAAGTCGAACGAATCCTCGAAAATATCACTGAAGGTAATGTCACTATCTATAATTCGGGTACTTCTGCTATCATGGGCATTCTGTCCTACTTGAACCCTCCTGCGGTTTACATCAACGATTCCGGTTATCAGGGTACTCATCAAGTTATCAAACTTCTGTCCAAATTGACAGGCTTGAAAAAGTGTTCACTGGATGATATCACGAATGTTGAACCAAAATCGGTGGTTCTCATAGAGACTCCAATGAATCCTGAAGGTTATCTTTTGGATATCTCACACTACGCTCAATTGGCACATGCTAAGAACGCCTACTTGCTCGTAGATTCCACTCTTGCTCCACCGCCTCTTCAAGCTCCATTCAAACATGGTGCAGATTATATCGTTTACTCTGCTGTCAAGTATCTTGCTGGTGTCTCTGATCTCGGTGCAGGTTTCGTTGTTTCTAGGACTGCTGCTGACAAGACTAAACTTCATGAAGAACGATTTGCACTTGGTACTAGTATCGCCAACTTTGATTCTTTCCTGCTGTTACGTTCACTTAGAACTTACCGTATGCGTATTCTTACTCAATGTTCAAATACTAGGAAAGTCATTCAATTCCTGCAGAAGAACCTTGCCAAATATAATAGCGTCATCTCAAAGATCCATCATTCTTCTTTACAGACGAATAATGACTGTTTCAATAGTCAACTCAATGGATATTACAATCCCGTCTTTGCCTTGGAGTTCAAAGATCGGTCTGTGGCAGAATCCATCCTCACAAGGTTCAACTTCCTGAGCAACAATCCTAACCTCGAGGGAGGTGAAACACTCGTTGAACCAACGTTCAAGAATCCTAATTTCGGAAGTACCGGTAACTTGCTTCGTTTTAGTATAGGATGTGAGGACTACCAGGATATAATTCGTGACATCGATCAGGCTATCATGTCAATGATGAAGTAAACCACGCTTCTTTAATTCTATATATGTATTATGTATTCTCATGTCGTATCCACATCGCGGCATAATGGCTCTATGTTTTCCATAAGCTCATCCTTAATGAATGATAAGTAGTAAGGTGTGGCAGTATTACCTTCATGGAAATTCAACACTTCTTCTAATGGCACCTCGCTCACAATCTCATCATTGTATTTCCTGTACAATCCTGTCTTTGGGTCTCGAATGTAGATCCAATAGTGACCATACGACGCCTGTCCTCTATGAATGAAGATCGCAAAGATCGTGTACCCAATCTTATTGAAGCCCGTGAATTGTTTGGAGATGTTCGTTTGTAACTCTTCGATATTACTGTCTATCATCTTCAGTTCAGCATCGATGTTGGCGATCTCTCCATCCAACACATCCAAAGTATTTTGATCCACAATAATACCTGCTTCATTCGCAGGTTCTGTCTGTAAGAATTCACGTGTATAAGTGAGCGATTCCTTAACAGTCATACCACTGGCACTTTTTTTAGTCAATACTAATTTGCGTTCATTCAGTTTCTCCATTTCCCGTCTCCAATTGAACACTTCCTCACGTTTGTTCAAAACTTCTGGATCGTCTGTATCCATGTACCTATCCATATAAAGTTTCTCCTCGAACGGTAAAGGTTCAATAGACTTGACAGGAATCAATCTCTGTCTATCGAATTGAACACGTTGAACCTGGATCTGTAAGATGTTTGGCAACTGTGTAATCGCTAAAGATCTCTTCACTTCTTCGTTGTCTAATTCAAGAACATCTTCCGTAAAGAATGTATCCAGCGCATCGTAAATATCTTTAGGGTGGTCACCAATGTTAACAATCAAGTTAAGAAAACGCTCTTCTTTCGTTCTTAGTTTGCCCTTACTGTTAGGGTTCACCGGTGAAAGAGTCTGCTTGGTCTTTCCATAGAAGAGAGTTTTCACAAAATCAAGTTGCTCGTTATCATCATCTAAATGGTCTGGATCGAGTGCACTCTCAACCTGGGAAAGAACGTTCGAAATACATTCAGTGACATCTTGTTGCCTACCAATCTCTAAAGCATTTTCCATCTGATCATGACTGATCTCCAATGAAGGAACGACAATTTCATTTTCTTTTGTCGCTTCCTCAGCAGGTGCCGATGGTTCATCAAGCTTTGGATCCTCAATTATCGGACCCTCTGTCATGGATTCATCTCCAGATGAGATCTCAATTGGATTCTGTGGTTCCAACCCAACATCTTGCATATCAGCATCATCTTCTACATCAATAGGCGATTCGGCAGATGCGTTCTTAGTCTCGAATTGAACCTCATCGCTGATTGGGCTGAATGAAAGATAGGCAAGTTCCTTAGTTGGAGTGACACATCTGCGCTTTTCATGAATCATATCATGGTAAAGCCCCCGCAGTTGGTACATGAATTGATAAGATCGTTCTGTCTCTTTATAACCAACCACACGTCCACCGATTCTCCGAATCGAATAGTTGGGATTGGCATTGAACACTTCCGGTGTCAAAACCTCATCAAACTTCAGGACCAGTTCACGCAGGGGGACAATGACGAAGTAGTACTGCAAAAGAGAATTCAAATAGCATGTGTTACCGATATTGTTGAGCCCTGCAGGTGTTTTGTCGACCGCCAGAAGCGTGGAGTCGACAACACCACTGCTAAGGAACCCTTCAATTAGTTTGGAGTTTCTGGCAGTACCAATAACGTTCAAAGCACAGTAAGTCTCGTGAAAACGTGTATACGACTCTTTCTGAACACGTTCTTGAAAGATCCGAATAATCGAGGCATCGTCTGCATACTGATCAGCACCGACAATTTGGTATGCCTCTTCTAGTGATATCTGCTTCCCTGCAAAGAGTGGCAAGTTGCCATTTATGTAGCTCATTAAAAGTAAACTCTTCCTATGCAAAGCAATGGTGTAGAGAGCCCGATCAATTTGTGGATCGAAATAGGTTGTTTCCTCTGACTTCAGTTGGTATGCAGTAATGAGCACATCATCATCAACAGATGAATTGGTATCAAGGGCATCGTATGCATCTAAGATATCGAATAAAGGTTCGGTATTAAGGAATTGACGCATATTTGCACTGTCGCGGAACCTGGTTAAAGTCTCGAGCGATTTTCTCAGTACAACTTTCTGGTTTTTAGTTGGACACAGAACGAGATGGTTTTTGTAAGCGGTGAGTAGTTGTTCGTCAGAAATCTCAGACAGGTCTTGGATCTTATGGACATTAAAGCCGAATCGATTAATACTCTTCTTTAATTCCTCGAATCCAACCATACCTTGAGACTCTAAAGAAGAGACATATATCAACAACTCTTGGCTGTTCTTAGACATGGCGCAAAACTTGAGTGCATCAAAATAGGAAGGTTTGTTATCGTTATCCAAATCTATGCTGCGATTGTACAGTTCAATTATAGTACTATCCGAGTACCAGGTAGCGACAGAAAGTGTGGTAAAACCCGGCGAATATGCATAATCAGACCATTTTTCCGAGTGTTGAAGCTGTTGGATCAAGTCAGGTTCATCGAGAGTTTCAAATACAGCCTTGAACGTTGAGCTCACTTTAACATCAGTTCTGAAGAATGCAGTCGGATTTGGCGCGTAAATGGATCCAATATAGAGGGTTTCTTGCAGTGCTCTTGCATAGTAACTTGAAATGATCGTTTCATATTTTTTGAAGTTGCGGAATAGAGGTGGTTCTAATTGAGTTGGTCCATCAGAATTCAACTCACGGAAAAAGAACTTGTCTTTCAATACTGGCAAGTCGAGATGCAATTGAAGAGTTGGCAAGCTGTCAACTTTTAGAGTCTTGTTTGTTTCGATGTCGTAGTTATCGAATGGACCTTTCAATACACGGAAGAGTGTGTACATGCAATCCAACGCGGTAGGAATCTTAATGTTGTCGGTTGGCACTTTTTGGTTCAATGATTCCATCTTGGAGATGTAGGTAGAGAGTCTTGTTTGAATCTCAGTATCTTCGAATGCACAGAGTTCATCTGCAGTGAGAACCGGGTCGATCAATTCGAGACGCATAACTGTATGAGTCTTTTCAGAGACTAAATTGACAGAGTTGATTATATGGGGCAGGCTGCCTTTGATGGTAGTATAGATGTATTCCTCTTCAGGATTGGAAAAGTTCGACAGTTCTTGTAGGATCTTTTCATGATTCAAGATCAAATCATCTCTGTCTTCCTGTTTAAGGTCTGAGTCAGCGTATGCGTAAAACATATGTTTCATATGTGAGGTCCTGTTAGGCTGGGACTTGATCTTGATTATGAAATGCAGGATCCTTTCCGGACATTGAACGGCATTCTTAGGCACCACGAGTCCTGTGAACGTTGATAATGTAGCACCCGATGCAAGAGTCACTTTGGAATCAAGGTTCACATACGGAACGCCTGAACTGACACTGACTAGACGTGAATGAACATTCTTTTGCAAAGAGTTCGCGTAAGATATTGGAGCATGAGACAAGTTCTTTGGAGAATTCCGCAGCGAGTCCAATGCACGGTCGGCAGTCAAGCAGAACAGAGGATCCGGTCTTGGTTCAGGTTGTGATTCGGTTTGCTCTTCTTGCATGACGGCATCGTTTGGGGGCACCTGCATGTGTTGATCTTCTTGGTACACTGGGGGCATTTCAAGGTCAATAAGAGCAGAATTGGGGTCAGATTTGCCCGTTTGATCGTTCGTTGCATCAGATACACTCATTGAACTTGTAGCGGGACTAATTTTGCCGGTGTCGCTCATCGACTGAGTTAACCTTTGAGGGATAAGTTTCTTTGAGTCTAGATTTTTTAGAACTAGATTTAAGGGCTTCTAAGGATTATTTAAGGCGGTGAGAGAGGGAGAGTGATGAATCTAGGAAGATGAGTGCATGAATATGATGACGAAACCAATGAACGGTCGGTAAAATCAGATTCTTGATTGTTGCTAGACTGGAAGGTATCCTGTAAGTATATGATTAATTGGTTAAACCAATTGCCTAGGGAGTACTCATAGGTAATCTAGTAATAGTATCACTATCCAGAGACTGCGGTTAGTAATATTTTTTTTTACTAAGGATTTCAATAGACAGCTATTATGAACAGTATATCTCATAGATTATATACAATGGTTGTTTGAAATGTAGTTAGAGACTTGAATTAGTACGCATTTGGATCAAAGATAGCCGGATAACCACTTTGGGTTCCAAACAACTTCCTCGCCAACCCCAGTATGTTACTAGTATTTCTTTTCGGACGTAATGAAATTTCAATCGGAAGATTCGAATTATTAAATTTGATATATAGTGCATTACTTACTAGACATAATATGCAATCCATTGACGTAATGCTCGTTAGAACAATCACAGTTGGATCTTCTCTGTCGTGCGTAAGAATTTTGAGGAAAACCCCACCAGTTTCATGCATTGTTCGGATGTATTCTCGGATATGTTCCATAAAAGGAAATAATAGCCGGAACCCCGTCGGCGATAAGTTCGGATTAGGGCATATATATATATTGGGCTCTGTCCTGAGAACCAATTGTGAGTTGTTCATCACCACTTTACGATGGAGGGGATCATTTCAAAAGGAGTGACAAAGCCGAAGATTACTCGCAACAGGAAGTTCTCTGTCTGCACTCGGTGTCGATTAAAGAAGACCAAGTGCGATAGATGTCAGCCGTGTTCTCACTGCAAAAAAGCTGGGGTAGAATGTATCTATTCTGCACCAAAGGGTAAAATGATGAGCTTTGAGCCTGCAACACCGAACGAGCAGCTGGTTCAGTCCCCTGCCGTGCATATTAGTAACAGCTTCAATATGGAAAGCACATTGCAATCACAAATCGACCAGTTGAAACAGGAAGTGGAAATGCTGAGATCTCAGGATCCACCTCAAGATCCGCCTCAATCAACTCATACAATCCATGATCAGTTTGATAAGAGAACATTGATTCTCGATCGTAAGATCCACTCTTTGAAACATTTTGTCATTGGAAGCAAGCCTTCAAGAACGTTGTTGTTGGGTCCTACCTCTGAATACTGTATGCTTTCATTGATTCCTTCTCTTTACATGAACAAAATCATAGGTATGTTACAAAATGCACTGGCCGATTACCGCAGAGCCTGGAAGTCTCGACATCCTAACCACCTGAGGCACTTGACATTGATATACGATGGCTCAGATTCAGAGACAGAGATCATCCGTATGGTGGAAAAGATCTTTTCTCCTAACGTTAGTGCAATTAGAGAACATTTACTATACATGCAGAACAACCTGAACCATTTGCTATATCACGGATTCATCCCTATGGACGTCGTCTTCCAACTGTTTGTCAAGTACTTCCCAGACCAAACTGGTGAGTTCTCCAAACCACGAAAACCTTACTATTACGTCGACCTGGCCCTGATCGGTTCCATCACATACGTGGTCTACCTATTCACTAGGTACAATTCTGATAGTAATCGATTTGTTCATGAATTGTCATGTAATCCGGATGAATTGCTCACTCTTTCATTGAGAATGCTTAATTTCTCAGAGTTCAGACGTAAGAGAACACACCAGGCATTGCTGACTCTTATAGTTGTCAGGGGAATACTATTTGAGTACGACAACCCAGAAGGAGCAAACGCAGACATCAACTCGTACCCTATTTTCCAATTGGCTTTAGACGTCTGTTACCAAATGGGTATCGACCGAGATTTCACAAGTGATTCCAATTGTAATGTCATCTATAAGGATGTGTTCGAAGTGAGAGGTCGCTCCATGAACAGTACTCAGACAAAACAGTTGTGGAACTCTATGCTTCTCGAGGATGCCTTCTTTTCTACTAGATTGGGATTGCCTATACACATCAACTACGAATTTTCAGATGAATACTACACTGATATCTACGGAGTTATGAATAGATCAGAAATACCAGAAGCTTTGAAATTGTTGCGCGATGTGTCATTTCTTATGAACAGCCGTAAGGATATATGTATCAGAGAGATCCTTGATGCATTGGATTCATTGATTGCATACATTGGTAGGGCTCCAATGGAGATTTTCCAAGTGAATCCTGACAGGCAGATAAATGGTGTGGGTAACTCGATGATTGGATTTGCAGAATTGATGAAAATGAAAATACATATTCTTCTTCTGTTGCAGTCTATTACAGGAAATGTCGCTTTGGCAATCCAGGAGTATATGAGCACCGAGATGTTGTCAAAGTATGAATTTCAGGAACTCCATAACGTTGTCACATGGTTATGCCAACAGTTTGTGATGTGTGGAATATCAGCCATATTGAACGTTCAAATGATATGTGCTGGAGAGACCATATTTGGAGCCGAGCTCGATAATCCTTACATCGTCTACTTCCGTCGTCTCTTTGGTCAGGCTCTGTCACAGTCACTTCGGCTCATATGGGTGATGTCCAGCAGTATTCATCCAACAGTCCTAAACGCTGAACAGAGAAAGACCGCTACTTTCTACTACTTGGAAGACTTTGACAATGTGCCAAGTTATCAAGGTCCGATCACCAACTCAATTGTGGAACATGCAATTTTCAATCCAATGGAGAACAGATCCAAGCAATTATTCAACCGATTGACAAGTCATACCGACTTCGATTCAATTGCCACTCCTCTATACAACTCTGTGGCAAAACACAACACTATGCGAAACAGCTTAGACTCATTCATGTCTCTCAAGATGTTGATTCTTGGGGTATCATTAAACCAATCTATTCGTGAGAATGAAGCCGAACTGAGACAAGCTCCGGACCAGGCTCAGAGACTGTTTGAATTGACAAACAAGAAATTGGATACTTTCAACTTAGGTGTTCTTGACACCACATTGAAATTACAACCAGAGGAGGATGAGATCGAGATCTTGTTGAATTCCTGGCTCGAGAGTCAAGAATTTGACGAAATACCTCCTGGACCAGCAAAACAGAACACCATCAACGAAATGGACGTTGTTCATACAGAGAAAACCGACGTAACCGATTTGTACGGGTTCCGTTCGGGAGTCTCTCATATATAAATGCAATACATGTACTATATAAAATAAGCACTACCTAGGCACCAATCCTTTAGCCCAATTTGGTAATGATAAATTTTCACCTTCTAAGGTTCACTCTGTTCTTTTCGAGATGTCAAACATTGGGGCTGAGGGAGACGTGAAAACGGAACCTTTGAACGCCAGTTCGATAGATGAGAATGGACCAAAGGATATGGAATCGATGCTGTCTGGAATGATGAAAGGTAATCCATATTTTGCTGCCGGTGGAGGATTGATGGTTCTCGGTGCAGGTTTGGCTATACTAAGAAAGAGTGTTGTATCATTGGCCAGTTTAGCACAGAGACGACTGCTCGTGAACTTGGAGATCCGCAACAATGATATGGCATACACATGGTTCTTAGCATGGATGTCCAACTATAAACATCGGGTCAGTCGACAACTGTCTGTGCAGACGAAGTATGTTCAACATCCCAACGGGTCTGTGACCACAGGGTTTTCGTTTGTTCCAGGCCCAGGTAACCATTGGTTGAAGTATAAGAGAGCATGGTTCTATGTGCAAAGAGAGAGGAGTGAGAGAATCCACAATGGCGGGCAGCCGATGGAGACGGTCAATATCACCACTTTACAACGAGACAGGTACTTACTGGCAGCTATGCTGGATGAAGCTCGTGAGATGGCCTTGAAACAGACGGCAGGTAAGACTGTGATGTTCAAGAGTTGGGGCCAAGAATGGAGACCATTTGGTAAACCACGGAGGAAAAGGTTGATGGATTCGGTGATTCTTGACCGTGGGGTTAAGGATTCGATACTAGATGATTTGAACGAGTTTTTAAAGAGTGGGCCATGGTATGAGAAGCGTGGAATCCCTTACAGACGTGGATATCTACTGTACGGGCCTCCAGGCTCGGGTAAGACCAGTTTTATACAGGCGCTAGCGGGAGATTTCGACTATAATATTGCTATCATGAACATAAGTGAGCGGAATCTAACGGATGATCGTTTGGCCTACCTGATGAACAACATTCCAGAGAGGACGATGCTATTATTGGAAGATATAGATGCTGCGTTTAACCAGAGACAGCAGACAAATGAGCAAGGATACACATCTGGAGTGACATTCAGTGGACTGTTGAATGCACTGGATGGAGTTGCCTCTGCAGAGGAAGTTATCACGTTTATGACGACCAACCATCCTGAACGGTTAGATCCGGCATTGATGAGACCTGGTAGAATCGATATGAAGGTGTTCCTTGGTAATGCTACCGAGTACCAGATCGAGCAGATGTTTATGAGATTCTACGGTGATAAGGAGAAATGCGATATATTCAAGCGTGAATTAAAGAAATTGGACTTACCATACGTTAGTACGGCCCAATTGCAAGGATTGTTTGTTCAGTTCAAGAACAGTGCAGACGATGCTATTGCGAACATCAAGGTTTTGACGTCACCTCATTTGAATAACTTTTACTATGAGTAGTGAGGATGGATCTTCGTGAGATATAATGAAATGCAATGCCTTAACCTCTAAACCTCTTCAACACCTCACCTTTAGCCTCGCGTAGATGCCTAGGCAGGATCTGAGAACTGGTGCCTTCACTTCGCGTATTAACCTCCGAAATCAAAACGTTCATGAACCGCAGGTAATTCAGATATAGCAATAGATTCAGATTCTTTTCATTCCGCGGAAGCAATCGCTTGTGCTTTCTAACGAAACGTTTATGAGGAGAAGGCATATGACATAAACACGGTAGAGGGGAGGGGATAAAAAAAAAAGATAAAGTTACTCAGGACATACCGGTGCACAGATGCTTTATTCAGGATGCGACAGGTTTTTTTTTTTTTTTTCATCATGACTAGCTAGACATTTATTATAAAGGGAAATGGAGATTTTAATATGCAGAGTTGCATGGTTTAAACAATACTGAAAGGGGACCACCCAACAGAGAAACTATAGAATGTCTTTGCGTCTGGATAGGAAATCATCGTATTTTGTAATGCCGAGTCCCCGCGTTCCGGTCAATGCCTCACCACAATTTCCCCAAATGGAGAATTATTCACTCCTATTCCTACTCCCTTCCCATTTTAGGTATTCCTACCTCGGTATCCGCACCGTCCCCCACGCAAGCTATCTCAAATTTGAAGATTGCAGATTCTGCCCCATTTCTCTCCTCCTCGCTTTTTTTCATCTCTCTTTTAAACCAAACACAATCTTTTCCACACCGGTTTTTACCAGAATCTGAACGATGGAGGTCGAGAATCCCGAACCAGTCAAGCGGTTGCTTGACGATGATTCTGGATCTGCCATGATCAACAAGAAGTTAAAGACTAAACTCGTTGATAATGGTAACTCAACTAAGGATCAGATTCCTCTATCTTCCAAAGAGAGCCCCAAACTGGGCCAAAACCACGTCACAAAGGATGGTTCGGATCAGTCTGAAAAGTCTAAACAACTCGATAAGCTTCATGGTACCGACAATATAAGAATAAGCGAACCCAAACCCAGCGCAGAACCCGAGGACGGTCTTGATCCCAAGACTGGGCTTCACCAAGACAGTTCTAAAGACAGCGCTGAGTCGAAGGAAGGTGATCACGATGAGTCGAAGGATAAATCCAACGATCAGGGTGCCAGTAATGAACCGAAGGATTCATCCAAGGATTTGAAAGACTCCATAGAGAACAAAGATCTCAAGAAACCGTTATCATCATCGTTCGTCTACAAACTCTATGCTATGTTGGAAGACCCATCATTAAACAACGTCATTTGGTGGCATTCCAACAAATCATCATTCTTTGTCGCACCAAATGAACTATTCACGAGGATATTGTCACACTACTTCAAACATGCTAATGTTGCCTCATTCATCCGTCAACTTAACATGTACGGGTTCCATAAAGTCAGTGATGGACCTACCGGTGATGGTGATAGCGATACCAGTTCAACTCCACATTCTCGCAAAGGCTCTTCTTCTAGTCTGGGTGGTGGGAACTCTACTGCCGTCTGGGAATTCAAGCATTTCTCCGGCATCTTCCGTCAAGGTAATGTCGATGGCTTGGCATTGATCAAACGCCGGTCGTTCCGGTCTAACACCGGGAACTCTGAACGTGAGGTCCATAATATCAGTGTACCATATCAGGAAGAATCTCCTGCACAGCAGTATAACCCAAGAAATTCACAACATATTATCGATACTGAAGCACAGAACCAGATTCAAAGGGTCTACCAACAGAACTTTCAACAGTACTCCGAAATGTCTCAGAAACTGGCTGACACTCAACGTCATAATATGTTGCTACAATCACAGTGTGATATGTTCAAAGATGAACTAACAAACGCTAACTATGATCAAGTCGCTATGATCGATATAATCAAAGAGTTTGCATCGCAAGTTTCCCAGAATGTTCCCGGTTTGAAAGATAACTGCGCCAGCGTGATCCAAAGGTTGGATCAACATAAAGGAAATGTCTTACAGCGGAGTGCGATAAGAGAGATGAATATGCGCGGTATGGCAGAGCAGTACTCGAACTATGGCCAATATCACATGGAAGGTGTCTCTGGAACGTATCCAGTGACGGCAGTTCCTATGCAGGCCGCATATCCTATCAATTCTGCAGGTACAAACACCGCACCAACACAAGCGGCGGCGGCAGCAGCGGCGGCGGCAGCAGCAGCAGCTTCTACAAACACCACAAACAGTCCCTTCAGTTCATTCTCGGAAAGACCTATTCTGCATAACATCAGGTACTCTGTCTCTTCTAATCGGTCACGTAATCCATCGGTGTTTGATCCAATCCAACCATTGCCTGGACAGGTACAACAGGGACAGCAAGCACAACAAGTTCAGCAGGTCCAACAGGCGCAAGCAGTTCAAGTCGCACAAGCTGGACCAATGTTACAACAGGTACCGGCAGGTCCAAGAACTTCAGTGGCAGCCCCGCCCGGAGCGCAGGTCATGCCAGGTCTTATGGTTGGACCACCAACGGCAACGCCATTACAAATGCAAAATTACCCTCCTGGAGCAGCGGGTCCTAACCCTGTTGAGGAGATACGTACTAGGTCTTCCTCTGCTACCACTCAACAATACCTTATGCAGCAACGGCATTCATTACACAGCGAATTGTCTGATAAGAGACCAACTTACAGCATGTATAATCCACCAAGGTCTGTTCCTCCCGCAATGGAATCTGAAGTGAACCATCGTGCTAGTGCTACCGGTACGGCTAACGTTCAAGGTCCGCCATCTGGCCAAGCATCTCGCAGCAACAGCGACTCCAGTCATTCAGGAGGAAGCGGGAATGGTGGACATACAGTCTATTCTCTTTTGAATCATTCGACGGCGCCTGTCTTGAGGAAGTGATCTATATAATCGTTCATTTTACTTGTAATATAAACCCAAAATCAGATCTGTATATGTACTGTATGTATAAGTTAGCGGCATAATTCTGAAAAAGAAAGCCATCAGCCATTTAAGCTGCAATAAGGTGTGCAAACCCAGTGGTAAAGTTCAACCTGACAATTAAGAATCAGCGATTCTCCGTTTCTCTGTCTCACTGATAACTTTCAAATCTTTCTTTCTAGCTTCCATCATGAGTTCGAGGTAAGTATTACCACCGACACACTCAATCTGGTCGACTAATAGATCGAAAGGTCCAAAAGTACCATCAGAGATGGACAAACCGACACTCTTAATCCGGTCTCTTTCGAACTCACCATAATACTGAACTTGCACGGTGCCTCCTATTTGTTAATACCAAATCGTCTAGATTGATGAAGAGGTCTTGCCAAACTGGAGCCACCTTGGCTTCAGAAGAAGAATCTGCTGCTGCGCTGTTAGTGAATAGTCTGTGTTGGAATAAATCAGTACGAGACATCGTATCTGTTTGAACGTTGACCATAAATTTACGTTCTGGAGTCAAATTGGCAACACGAAGGTGCAATGCCTGGAATGGAGTGAAGTCCCACCAAAAGTTAGCCTGCTTCTTGAACCAGTAGAATGGTTTAAACTGTGCTGTCTGCTTTGGGTTTCTGTTCTTGGTCTTAAACATAGCCCATCCACTCTTCTTAACCTCTTTGTTATGTGCAGGAAGTGTTTGGTTCAAATTACCGTGGAATCTGGCCACCAATCTACCGTCCTCTAAACGGTGTGGTTCCAAGTAGGCAGTAGAGTAACCACCTAAAACCATGTCCGAAGTAGTCTGGACTTTAGGGAACGATTTAAGGTCGGCAAAGTTGAGCAATGACAACCTCGTTGGGGTGTTACCGGCAACAACTTGGCTTTTAAGTGCGGAAAGAAGCTTGTTCATTTTAGGCGTAGAAGGAGACAGTGATGATAAAGTGAGGAGAAAAAGCTGAACGGACCGGAATTAAAATATACCCCCGCTGGGCAGAATTTTAGTGTATATCTATCAGGTCTATCTATTATTACAGAGGCATTAGCTGACTATCTTGGTCAGAACTTCATAAGATTTGACTTCGACCTTGGTCATCAATACAAGGAATTTGTTTGAAGAGGTTGTGGTGGTGCGTAATCTATGGCGAGGGTCGAATTTAGAAGACAGAACCAACTGATTGAAGAATGAGAGTATGATGAGCAAAGAATAGGCTCTGATTAGCATTGTAAGGAGTGTGATTCCTATCGTCATGAAAAGTTCGTAAGTTTCAGTGGCTGATTGTGATGATGGGTCCTCCGAAACACGTTTAAGCAGAACTGCAGCACCATCAGCAGCACCATCAGCAGGCTTGACTTGAGCACCCGAACCCGAACCCGAACTATGTGTCTTTAAGGCATCGGATTCACTAGTGAACCAAAACCATGCAAAGTATGCAGTAAATAGGCACCCCACAATCGAATCTATAAGGTACGCCATTGTGACAAGTGAGAAAATGTTCATATTAGGGTCTCTCACAGTCCTGAACCCCATTATAAAGAAGATCAGAAACACCGTAGACATGATGTAGTAGATCCATTGAACTAGGTCGATAGGGTGGCCTGTCAAAAGAGACAAGAGTCCATAGGGACCACACATCTTGTTGATTATGCCATATAACAATACCACCTCGACTCCAATGTACACAGGACAAATACCTAAAAACTTCGTTGGAAGTATCTTGCCTAATCCCATCTTGAAAGTGATGCTTAGAGAGAAGAAATTGAAAAGAGTTCGAATACTAGTTAAATCTTTTTGAAAAAGAATTTTAATCTTTTAAGCTTCACTTTAAGAACCGAACATGGACAGTGATTATGGGTCTGATTCAGACGATGCCACTTATCAGAGTGGAAGCACTCAGGTTCTCAAAGAGAAGGTTGAAATGATGGAAAGAGTCTCTAAAAATATCAACCTCGACAAGTTCTATGGAGGTGGGAGCCATCGCAATACGAGAGATAAGTCTGAGAGGGCTACCGTTGAACAGGTTCTTGATCCAAGAACTATGGGGTTCTTATCGAAACTGTTCAGCAACGGTACTATAACGTCGATCGATGGATGCATATCGACGGGTAAAGAGGCCAACGTTTACCATGCAGAAAACTCCGTGACCGGCAAGGAGTATGCTGTGAAGATCTACAAGACATCGATCCTGGTTTTCAAAGATAGAGAACGGTACGTGGACGGAGAGTTCCGGTTCAGAAATAGTAAAAATCAGTCGAATCCTCGTAAGATGGTTCGTACATGGGCAGAGAAAGAGTACCGGAACTTGAAAAGACTGCATGCTAGTGAAATCTATTCTCCTGAGCCGATTGATCTTAAATCGCATGTTTTGGTCATGGAATATCTTACCAAAGGTAATGGAGCTCCCTCACCTAAACTAAGAGACTATGTGTTCAGAGATACAGATGAGATTGGTGAATACTACACTAGACTGCTCATTGATATGAGATTGCTGTATCAAAAATGTCGATTGGTCCATGCAGATCTTAGTGAGTACAACACGATTGTTCATGACGATAAGCTATACATTTTCGATGTTTCGCAATCGGTCGAACCAGACCATCCGATGGCATTGGATTTTTTGAGAATGGACATCAAGAATGTCAACGATTTCTTCGATAGATCCAAGAAGATTAACGTCTACCCTGAAAGATTAATCTTTAAATTTATAATAGAGCCATGGAATCTGATCGATCCGACAAAGACGTACGAGCCCGAAAGTGACATTGCCATGAGAGAGTACCTGAGCACATTACCTCTGAAAATTGGTGAAGAACAAATTCATCAGGATGAGATCTTCAGATCGCTTCACCTTGTCACTTCGTTGCATCACCTCGAAGAGAGAGATTTCGAGAGATTTAATGATGGTCATATCGATACTTTGCGGGATTTAATCGATGTTGATGGTGAAACATTGCAAGACCCAGATGAGAGAGAATCTGAAGAGTCAGATGAGGAAGATGAAGAAGAAGAAGATGACGAAAAAGAAGATGAAGAAGACCCTGAAAATGTCAACCAAACATCACGTCTTAAACGATACGAGGATAAAGATGCTAAGAAAGCACGCAAGAAGGCAGCCAAAGAAGCTGCCAAGGAGAAGCGCAAGACTAAGATGAATAAGAACCTCAAGAAACGACTCGTTAAGAAAGCACACCGTCGTTAACTTTACTAATAAAATAGATTATTTATACACTACCACCGGCTCTGTTGCCTCCAACCAAGCCAGCCATCTCTAACAGAGCTCTGCTGTCTTCCAAGTTATTCTTATTAAGACCCTGCCTTGCAGCAGCCTCTCTATTCTCCCAGTCCCACCTTTCCTTTTGTTTGGCAAGCTCTTCTTCAGATCCACAACCCCAGACTTCAACTTGAGAGATGCTAAACACTGTATCAAACTCAGGTATTGGATCATAACAGGATCCATTACCGTAGGTACCAGGAACTCCCAAATGTCTCAAGATACCAACTTCAAGACTATTATCTAATGTCAATGAGACTTCACCTGGTCTGTAAACCTTCACGTTGTTCTTTATCAACGGTGGTTTGGAACCAAATCCAACACCGCCGCCGATGGTGGAGAAATATGCATAATTGGACTGATAACCTGAAGGTTTGAACTGAACCTGTCTGCATGCCATTTCAGTAATTATATCCGAATCAGAGCCAAAAGCCTCCCTGTTTGAAACTCTCCATGGCTCAGCTATATATACAGCGAAGATCACAGGTTTGCCAGGTAGAGAGTCATTGTTTGGCGGCAAAGGTTGAGAATTCTCTAATGCTGGATAGAATTTCGGGAATGAATCCCAAAGATCGAGGCGTTGCTTTAATTGCTTACTGCTCTTTGCATTCTTATCCATATATTGGCCTCGAATGAGAGTGATAGTGGGTGCATTCCATTTGAAGATCTTGCTTTCCATGGCGCGCATAGAAAACCCATTCTCCACAGAAAGGTAGAGTCTTTGCAGCCTGAGATAAGCCATCTCTTGTGAAAATAGACTGGCAAGCTGTGCAAGGCGAGGCTCGGTAAGGATACGTGAACCTTTAGTAGGTTTCACATTGATAGCTTCGGCCGTTGTTCTTTGATCGTAGAAAATAGAATCGAGGAAGTTGTGCCATGGACAGAAAAGATAACCATAGGTACTCTTAGCCACAGAAACCAACCTCTTCACAGAGACATATTTGTCCTTATAGTTTCCGGTAGATAGTGACATATCAGTTGATCTTAGCAATGAGAAGGCAACAGTTTCGTACTGTTTCCAAGAGGTGAAATCAGAGAACTTGCTCAACAGTAACGAGTTGTTCTTTCCCAGTTTGATTCGGGATATTATTAACAAGAAAGTGAACAATGCAAGCAAATCTGAAGCCTTGATACTCAGACTGCCAAGATCGGGCAAGTCAAAGGTTTTATAAGGATCAATTTCAGTCCATTGAACATGCTTACCAATGATCTTGGCTTTGATTTTTTCATCTGCTTGGTAGTCCGATCTTTCATCATAATCGACCAAAGACAGCATAAGTAGGGGCAATTGATAGCGATAATCCTCGATATCAGATTCATCACCTCCAAACAATGAAATAGAGTTATCTCGACGTAATATAGCGATCGCATTCAGTAGCCTTTGGACAGTTAACGGTGAATCCTTGATGGAACCATTGGATATAGAACTGAGGTTCGGGTACAACGACAAGAAGCGGATGCTTCGGAACAGGATATCTGCCACTTCCAACTGCGGATCGAGACCAATCAGTTTGAACAAAGTCTCCTTCGACACTATCGCATCACCTTGCAATTGTTCCAGCCCCAAATTGGATTTCAAAGTGAACAGTTCGATCTTCTTGAACGAATTGGTCGCTTCAAATGCATAATAACGAGCCAATTGTGCCCTCGATACATCACTCACTTTAACTTGTGGAGTTCCAGGCTCTTCTGTCAAGCCACTAAATGATTGGCCCATAATGACACAGAAAGAACAAAGTGATAAGTATAATACTAAGATAAGCAGGTGGGGGGTAAAAACAAATATGGAAGTCCGGGACGGGAGGCAGGAGCTGAAGGCAGGAGGTTATAAATCTGAAAAAAAAAATTCAAAAAAAATTCTTTAGCTTTTAAAGAATCCCATCTCTTCTTAATAACAGTTACAATGGGTAAGAAAGACGGCCGTAGAAAGGGGAAAGTTGTCACTGAAGACGCCAGATTTGCTCAGGTGTACAGTGATCCACGTTTCAGAACTCCTAAGCAGAAGGATCTGAAAGTTAAGATTGATGATCGGTTCAGTAAGGAGGAATTGAGCATTGGTAAGAAGCCAAAGGTTGATAGATATGGACGGAAGGTCAGTAAGGATGAGGAGAAAAGTGAGTTTGATAAACTGTACATGAAAGAGGAAGATGAGGAGAAGAAGGAGGATGACGAAGAAGAAGAAGAGAAAGCTGGAGAAGGATCAGATTCTGAGTCCGAGAGTGAAGCCAGTGTCGTTGGTGAGGATGATGTTATGGCCAGAGCAAGAGGTCTTATTGGGTCCGACAGTGAAAGCAGCGAAAGTGAGAGCGAGGAGGAAGAGGAAGTAGAGGAAGAGGAAGATGTTTTCGAAGAAGTGGAAGCAGAAGCACCAGAAGGTGAGCCAAGTACTAGATTGGCAGCTGTTAATATGGACTGGGATCACATCAAGTCGACTGACTTATTCGCTACACTGATATCGTTTGTTCCTAAAGGTGGCTCGATCGAGAATGTTACCATCTATCCTTCCGAGTACGGAAAGGAGAAGATGAAAGAGGAAGAGAGTGAAGGTCCACCTAAAGAGTTTTTTGAATCGAAGAATAAACCTGCCAGTGATAGTGAAAGCGATAGCGATAGTGAAGACGAAGAGATTGATATCAAAAAGGCCACAAAGGAGTTGTATGAAGAAGATGATGGATTGGATTACAGTTCCAAAGCACTTAGACACTACCAGTTACAACGGTTGCGCTACTACTATGCTATCATTACCTGCGATTCCATCTCTACTGCCAAGAGTATCTACGACAATGTGGATGGTACCGAATATGAATCGACAGCAAATACTTTCGATTTGAGATTTGTTCCTGAGGGAATGGAGTTCACGGAGAACGAGCCAAGAGACTCTTGTGACTCTGTTCCATCCAATTATCAACCTAAAGAATTCATGACCGATGCACTTCGGAGTTCGAAAGTGAAGTTGGGTTGGGACGAGACTCCTGTCGATCGTGTTGAATTGACTTCTAAAAAGTTCACTCAGAAGGAGATTGATGATATGGATTTCGAGGCATACCTTGCCTCTGATAGTGACGAGGAAGGTGCTGATGAGTTGAAGAACAAGTACCAAGGACTTCTGAAAAGTTCGTTTGGTGCTGCCACGGATGGTCAAGATCAAGGGGATGACATTGACATGGAAGTGACGTTTACACCTGGCCTTGATGAGAAGTCATCAGCTGCTGACGAGGAATCGATGACCACAATTGAAAAATACAGAACTAAGGAGAAGGAGAGAAGAAAACAGAGAAAGGAGAAGGTCAAAGGTATGAGAGAGCAAGAAATTGCTGAGAAGAAACAGTTGAAAGAGGAGAGACGGAAGAAACGTTCTGAAGAATCAGCAGCTGCTGCTACAGCAGATGATTCTGAAGCCGAGCAGGATGAGATGGATCATTTCAACATGAAGGATATAATGAAGGCCGAGAAATTACATGGTAAGAAGAAGAAGAGCCGGAAGGAAAAGAAGAAGGAGCAACAGATCGGAGAGATCGATCAAGACATTAAGTTGGACGAGACCGACGATCGGTTTGCTGAGATCTTCGAAGACCATGAATTTGCTATCGATCCAACCAACCCTGAGTATCGTAAGACTGCAGTTATGGATAAGCTGATTACAGAGGGAAAGAAACGGAGAAAAAACAACCATGGCCATGGTAAGTCCAAGAAGAGCCGTCGGTAACCTAGAATAGGCTTATGTATTATTAATTGATAGACTATAATCCACCCAGAAAGTCCTTAAGTATCTTTTTGGAAATATTTCACTTCTCTACCCTGAAGACATCACTTTTCCTCTCTATGCTAATAGACTCTAAGCCTAAAGGGAAAACCCACTGGGATGTTAACGGGATCAATAACAAAGAAGTTGCATACTATTCACAGATCAGCAAGGATCAGATCAAATTTACCGATGAAGCATTGAAACAATTGTCAGTTCCTACCAGATTGGATGGTGATTGGAACGTTCAGCGTGGTTACAAGCAATTCCTATACCGGACATTTGCAGAAGACGAATCTAGGGTGTTGAATCTTCTTCTATTATCCATCAAGTACGAGTCTGAACATCCAGATAGTACGGAACCTGAAATACTAACTCATTCTGGACTGTTCACAGATATAGTCTGCCTTAAAGACGAAGAATACGATGTGGTATACTACCAGAACCAGGTGATTCTTTCTAGTTGCAATCGGCGGCTGGATCAATCGCAACTGATAGGTTATGTTGGTATCAGGTTTGAGGATCTACTACTTTCTCCGGGTTGCAAGACTTTGAATAATTACGACCATTTCAAGACGATGACCGAGGGGAAGATCGGCGAGATGACGTACAGAGCCGTGACAGAGATCGATTCTTACTTGAAAGAGCGATCTCCAGAAAACTATACAGAGATCAAGTTGATCATGGCAAAGAAGTTCCCTTGGCAAAAGGCCCTGCAAGTATCCAATGCTAAGATCTTGCAGTATCTGAGTAAGTCAAGGAGAAACTTTGGTAACCAGCTACTCAAATGGATTTTACAATGCCATTACGGGACCAGCACTCACTTACTCGTGGGGGTTCGTGATTCAAATTTCAACGTGAGAGTTATCAGGTTGTTTGATGTGCACAAAGAGGTGATCCCATTCCTCAAATCTAATTTCCCGCACGAGTATTCTAAATTCGATCGATCTGCAGATACTATCAGCAAAGTGCTCAAAGAGATCAAGACCAATATGGAGAAGTCAGAATCAGATGTATGGAAATTATCAATCAGTAAGGCAGGAATCGATTTTGTTCCTATCACTGAAGACCGTGCTGACAATACACGTGGTAGAGTTTTGATACCTGAGTTCATCACCTGGAGAGAACAGAAGAAGAACGTTCTACCTGAAAGCAAATGGATTGCCAAGTCAGAGTCAGACGAGCCAAAGAAGGAGGGGCCAAAGAAGGAGGAAGGTTTGGATCAACTTGTTTCGAAACTGTCTCGTGTTTATATAACTGACAGTCCAGTGCAGTCTATTTGACCGAGCCAGGACTTTTCAGTCGGATTTTCTTGTCTGTTCCACCATGGTTAACGTCACTAAAAGTACACCAATATGGTAAACGAAGACGTTCAAATTTCACGGATTCAAGTCGTTATAACACTTAACTACCACTATAGACTTTATATACAATACACCACATATATAATAAACAGGGAGTTATGTCTCATTAATCCTGCAGTAGGGCTGCAATCAGTCCCGCCCAGTCTCTCCCCTCCCTGCACCTAAACACGGGCACATATCTATGTTTAGAAATACGAAAAAAAAACTTGACCGAATTGTCAACAGTTGTTCTTTCCAATGAAGGTTGTGATATCTGCGTTATTATGGGCTGCCGCTGCACAAGCGTTGCATTTCTACGTTGAAACCGATGAGACTAAGTGTTTCTTTGAAGATTTGCCTCAAAACACTATCGTTGTTGGAAAATACGAGGCATATGAATGGGATGAGAGCAAGAAGAGTTACTTGAACTCTGACCATTTGCAAGTAGAGATCACGGTTGATGAGACATTTGATAACAATCATCGGGTCGTGTCACAAAAGAATGCACCAGTGGGTCAGTTCACATTTACAAGTTTGGAATCTGGTGAACATAAGTTCTGTATTACACCTAAGCATACCGACTGGTCTCGTCGTGCCAAGGATCAGATCTTCCTTGATCTTGCCGTTGGTGATGCTAGACCGCTGGTCGACTCTCGCAGAGAAGGTGATGTTAACACATTGACTCAGAAGACCAACGAATTGGTTCGTCGCTTAGAAGATATCCGTAAGGAGCAACAGTTGTTCCGCGTGAAAGAGGCTGCTTTCAGAGACTCATCGGAAAGTGTCAACTATAACAGTGTCAAATGGACATGTGTTCAACTCATTGTTCTGGTTGGTATTGGAATGTGGCAGATGTCTTACTTGAAAAACTACTTTGTCAAACAGAAAGTGGTGTGATTTCCATTTACTCCTCTTCATTCATCTCCCATCTCTTTACTACCTCTATATAATTATAGATTCATAGTGCCCAAATATTTCACCAACTCTAAATTATTCCCCCAAATCTCCCCTTAAATTTCATCCCTTTTAAGCATCACTTCCTTCTTTCATGTCCGAAGACGAGATCCAACAGTTGAAGGCTGAAAATGACCGGTTAAAGTCGGAAAATCAGTCTTTAACACTCTCCTTGGATGAATATCGTCGCTATGGACGGCAGATGCAAGTGCCAGAGATCGGTATCCAGGGCCAATTGAAATTAAAGGGATCAAAAGTGTTAGTTGTGGGTGCAGGTGGACTCGGATCTCCTGCTTTATTATACTTGGCAGCCGCTGGTGTGGGTACAATCGGGATTGTGGATCCAGATACTGTGGATGAAACCAATCTACATCGTCAGATCATTCACGACCAATCTTCCGTCGGAATGCCCAAATGTCACTCTGCAAAGCATCGGATTCAATCGATAAATCCAGAAGTGAAAGTGATTCCATATTATGAACCATTGACCAACTTGAGCAGTTTCCCTATCATTGAAAAGTACGATTTGGTGTTGGATTGCACGGATACTCCTGCCTCACGTTATTTAATTAACGATACTTGCGTGCTGACAGGCAAAACACTTGTTTCAGGATCAGGACTCCGTACTGAAGGTCAACTCTGTGTTTTAAATTTCCATAACGAAGGTCCTTGCTATAGATGCTTCCACCCTGTACCACCTCCTCCAAACACAATATCGTCATGCTCCGATAGTGGAGTCATTGGACCTTGCATCGGACTCGTGGGAGTTATGATGGCAGTGGAAGCACTCAAGGTCTTAACTGATTACTATACAGATTTCAAACCATTCCTGGCAAACTATACAGGGTTTGGGCCTGAACAGAAGTTAAAATCATTCAAAATGAGAGGAAGATCTGCTAAATGTCCTGCATGTATAGGGAAAATAACTAGGGAAGCAATAGAGTCCGGAGAAATCGATTATGAGGCATGGTGCGGGAAACTTGATTATAACGTTCTATCTCCGGAGGACAGAGTTACCGCTAAGGATCTCGAAAGTGATAAGAGTATCCCATTGATCGATGTTCGTCCGAAAGAACAATATGAGATTGCACACTTAGATTGGTCTATTAATGTGCCTTTGAAAGAGATCAAAACATTAGCATGGGACACATCTATGCCTGCACGCGTGATCTGTCGATACGGTAAGGATTCACAATTGGCTGTGAAATACTTGAAAGAGAATGGATTCGATGCCAAAGATGTGATCGGTGGTCTCGATAGCTGGCATAATGATGTAGACCCGGATTTCCCCATATATTGGTAATATACAATCTATTTAAATGTTTGTACGACTTTTGGTAACGTCTCCACCACTATTAGACCACTTCCATAGGTGGATGCTATAATATTGTTAGATGATGGACCATTTGGCATAGCTGAAGATGTGACTGTGATAGCATTCGGGAACGAAAACGTCTTTTTCGTTATAATCTCGGCATCGTTAATCTTGTAGCCAAGATCTAGTCTATACTCTTCATCCAACTCATCCACTAAATCCAACTTGTATAGTCTTAATGATGCTGCATGTGCTGTTTTGGAGCCACGACCCAAAGTATCATAGAAATTCATCAGTCTGACTGCTCCATTAGCGCAGCCAGTCACTATCAGAGGAGAATAGTCACTCGATCCGATAGACACGGGGGTTTCATCGTTGACTTTAACTTTGAAAGTTGAGGCAGAGCTTCTCACTGAAGTGAATTTAAGGGCTCTTGAACTATCAGCGAACAAAAACCCGTTATTGATCGAGGAATATTGAATGGTCGTAGAGGGTGCACGAGTCTTGTTACCTTCAATGAACTGTGTTGGATTATCGAGATCGAGAATGAACAAATCAAGAGATCCCGTAGATAGAAGGATGTGACGGCCATGTTTAGGAGTGGCTGCCCCGAACAAGTTCTCTGTATAATCAGAAGCCATATCAATGACAGAGGGGACAGACAACGGGATGATATAGAGCAGTTGCTCCTTCACAATATCAAACTCAGCAACACAACCTTCTGTGGTACCAACAAGTATAGTGGTAGGTGAAGTCCAAGTGGAACACAGGATCTTGAGGCCCTGCTCGGCAAGATTCAATTCTTTAGAAGGTTTGATCAATTTTGTGAAGCCACCTTCCATGAACTGACCAGCAGTATTTAAGACACAACATGTACCATCAGTGAAGACAACACTTAACAGGTTGCTCTGGACCAGCCATTTGAGAGATAACGCAGCACCTTTCGTTAGCAGTATATGTTTAACAGGAGATAACGAGTGTGTATTCAGATCGTATCGATAGACGATAATTGCAGCATTGAATTGTGTAAATTTGCCCAGGGCCAGCTTGTTTAGTTTAACTGAAGAAAGTCTGGAAGGTTTGGATTCTCCAGGAACCACTGAAACGTACAGATACTGGACACCATCATGCTCGATCGGGTCCCAGACACTGCATATGGGGACACCTCCACAGCAAACAATCCTCCCCGACCTGACCGTCTCGTTGGCAGGTAATGGTAAACTTGATTTTCTGTTCATATTGACCGCATTCTCTTCATCAACTGCCAACTTGAACGAACTGTTCAATTCAATAGTTGAATAGAACTCATCTTCAGTTATTGTGGCCTGGTTAACAGCAGGGACATTTGGAGCCTCCTCCAAAGTGTTGTATTTCGGTATAACACTGTCAGGACTGAATGAATTTGTAAAATATCGATCAATTGTTTCAAATTTGTCCTTGTACCGTTGCGTCATACCATTGAAGAACAATCCCTTGACCTCAGGCAGTTGAACTAAGGGAACTGTAGAAGGTGAATCGGCAGTTAATGGGGTCGACGATCCATAGTAAGCTTCCACAAGCGTATCAATCGGAATCTCTGACTTTACTTTAGGCGGAGCAGATCCTTTAGGAGGCCGCCCACGTCCTTTTTTAACAGTTTCAGCCATCACAACGCGAAAGAGAGTGTGAATCAAAACCAGCTAAGATTAGAAAGAGAACCAAAATATCTTGGGTAGGAGCACATCCGTGCACGATTTTGTTTCTTTTTTTTTTTTTTTTTTTTTTTTCTTTTGACGTAGTGCGGTTGTATTGCGGATTTAAAGCTTTGCGGCTCGCAGGGAGTTAATTGGGTCCTAAGAGAGACGAAATCGTCCAGTTTTTCCCAGTTAGGAAACTGCGAGATATAAATCAGCTTCTTGACCTGACATAATCTTACCTATGTAAGTCTACATCATGGTGATATTTGGTGATATTTGAGTCCCACGATTTGACTGGCCAGTATGAGAATATCGAATATCCATAAACACCGGGACTCCTAAAACTGTAAGGTGCATTGATCAGCTCCTAATTACGAATATATACCAAGTTGCATTTTTTACCAGAATGAAATTATCAGGCAGTAAAGACCTATTCAATACCACTTAAAAATCAACCCCAACTATGTCAACAGCTCGTCCATCCAGATCATTATGTCCGTCTAAGGGAATCCAGGAGGAATCCCTACTTTATTATAGTCACGTGACTCCTTGAGCAAATCCCCTGGGCTTAGATCGAGATTATTTGGGACATATCTTATGTTCTCTCAGGGGCTCAGCTAGGGGTTTGCTTAATTGGGAGTTATCTAGGGTTATCTCAGAGGCTCAGCTAATGTTCTCTGAGAGGCTCGGTTAGGGGTTGCTTATTTGAGACTTATCTAGGGTTCTCTCAGGGGCTCAGCTAGGGTTTGCTGAATCGGGAGTTATCTTGGTTTCTCTCAGGGGCTCAGCTAAGGTTCTCTGAGAGGCTCAGTGAGGGTTCGCTTAATTGGGAGTTATCTAGGGTTCTCTCAGGGGCTCAGCTAAGGTTCTCTGAGAGGCTCAGTTAGGGGTTGCTTATTTGAGACTTATCTAGGGTTCTCTCAGGGGCTCAACTAGGGTTTACTTAATTGGGACTTATCTAGGGTTCTCTCAGGGGATCGGCTAAGGTTCTCTGAGAGGCTCGGTTAGGGTTTGATTATTTGAGACTTATCTAGGGTTCTCTCAGAGGTCCAGCTAGGATTCGCGTAGGGAGGCTTAGACGGAAATTATTTGGGACTTATCTAGGATTTGCTTATTTGGGATTTATTTTTTTGGGGTTCGCTTATTTGGGACTTATATTGCATTTACTTAAGGGGCTTAGACATACTAATTAGGGTATTTATTCCTTCAAATATCCTGATTCATGCATCCGTTGTCTCTTCTCTTCAACACCAGAAGCAGCTTTCTCTCAATATGACATCTCACAACCTATATGGGGGATATGTCCCATCCCTGGCCTGCGGTGTTGTGATGTCCATCTTCTATGCAATGATGTGTATCATCCATTTAGTTCTAGGTAAACTCGCCGGTGATAAGTTCTTCCCTATCAGTTACGAGCTTGGATGCTTCTTTGAGTTATTTGGATACATTGCCAGAGCATTAGGACACAGTGACCCTACAAATCTTATAAAGTACTGTGTTCAAAGTTTCGGTATCACAGTGGCACCAATCTTCTTCATGGCAGGTCTCTACAACACTTTTGGTCAAACTATTCCAATCTACGGTGAACAGTACTCAAGTATCGCTTCCAAGAAGTATAGAGTCATCTTTGTCGCCTCCGACGTGATTTCACTTTTAACTCAATGCGCTGGAGGTGGACTGACAGCCGTTCAAGCTAATGGTGGCAGTTCTTCTCAGAGCGGTGTCCGGCTGATGGTGGGAGCTTTATCCTTCCAAGTCGTTTCACTCACCATCTACTTATTGCTGATGGCTAAGTTCTTCTACAACATTAAACAGGCCAAAAAGGCAGGCACATACGTTAGTCCATCAACAGAGGATGCTGCTTTGATGCACACCAAGTTCCTGAAAAGCTGTATCTGGGCCAACGTTGTGTCCACTTTATTGATCTATGTCAGATGTTGTTACCGTGTTGCTGAAATGAGCAAAGGTTACGATGGACCGCTGCATAAACGTGAGATTTGGTTCATCATTTTCGATCTCGCCATGGTGGCACTCTCTGTTATTGTTATTACAGTCATCTACCCAGGAAAGGCTTTGGCTAAAGGTCGGTTCTGCAAATCGATGCTCCCTGAAGCAGACTCAACCTATAAAATGATCAATATTGGGCAAGAGCCTGGGTTAAATCGGAAATCAGATCTTGAGCGTCCTCAATACCGGTACTAACACGCAACAATGCCTCTGGTGCATGCGAATCACTAAGAGCTCTCCATTCAATCAAGGATTCCACTCCTCCCAATGAGGTAGAATGTTGGAAATACTTTAATTTCGATGGTAGTGTTTTGGCCTGTTGACCGTTCTGTAATTCGATAGAGAATACTGAAGAATGTCCACCGACATGTTGTTTCTTGACAAACTCTTCAGTACGACGATCTTTTTAAGTGGAGGGAATTCTGATTGATGTTCATTCAAGTACTGAAAGATCTTCGTAGCGTTAGAACTCTGTCTTTTGATTCTTATCTCATATGTTCTCAAATCTAATTAACAAATATGACTCCAAATTGCCAATATTCGTACCCAAGTAGATCCTATCATTTGCCAGCATCACGAAATAGAGTGTGAATCAAAACCAGCCAAGATTTAGAAAGAGAGCCAAAATATCTTGGGGTAAGAAAGCACATCCATGCACCTATTACTTTCATCATTTCCCAATTAGGAAAACGCGAGACATAAATAAGAGTTATGTCCTGATGCCAATAAATTGATCCATCTCATGTCCATCTATAGGAACCCAGGAGGAAAGTCCTGCCAAATTATTGTTACATGATCCATGGAGCAAATTGCGAGCGATAACTCTAGCTAAGTCCATGAAAAGATGCTGGATAACCCTGATGGCATCCCCCCTAGGATTCTCCCTCGGGATTTACTTTGCTTCTCTCAGGGTGTTGCTTATCCGGGGTACGCTTCGGGGCTTAGAGAAGAATTATCAGGGGGTTTGCTAGGATTCGCTTAGGAAGCCTTAGATCGAACTTATTTAGGACTTACCCAGAATTAGCTTACTTGGGACTTCCTTATTTAAAGTTAGCTTTCGGGGCTTAGATGAGAATATTTAGAGTATTAATTAATCCAAATATCCTGATTGACACATTAGTTATCTCTTCCTCTCCACACCAGAAACAACGAACTCTCAATATGTCAGGTTATAACTTATACGTGGGGTATATACCATCCCTGGCATGCAGCATTGTGATGTCCACATTCTATGGAATTCTGTGTATCATCCATTTAGTTCTGGGTAAACTTGCTGGTGATAAGTTCTTCCCTATCTGTTACGGGATTGGATGTTTCTTTGAGTTCTTTGGCTACATTGCCAGGGCTTTAGGAAACAGTGACCCGACGAGTCTCACAAAGTATTGTATTCAAAATTTAGGTATCACAGTGGCACCAATATTCTTCATGGCAGGTCTCTACAACACTTTTGGTCAAACTATTCCAATCTACGGTGAACAGTACTCGAGTATCCCATCGAATAAGTATAGAGTCTTCTTTGTCATCTCCGATGTGATTTCATTTGTCACACAATGCTCTGGAGGAGGACTGGCAGCATATCAGTCGAGTATCGGCAGTTCAGCCCAGGGCGGTGCCTACCTGATGGTGGGAGCCTTAGCTTTCCAAGTCGTTTCACTAACCATCTACTTATCACTCATGGGTATCTTCTTCTACAAAATTAAACAGGCTCGAAAGGCAGGTACTTACGTCGCCCCACCAACAGAGGATGCTGCATTGATGCACAGCAAGTTCCTGAAAAGCTGTATCTGGGCCAACGTTGTGTCTACTCTATTGATCTATATCAGATGTTGTTACCGTGTTGCTGAAATGAGCAAAGGTTTCGATGGTCCACTGCTTCAACATGAATTCTGGTTCATAATTTTCGACCTCGTCATGGTGGCACTATCTGTCATTGTTATTACAACTATATACCCAGGGAAGGCCTTGGCTAAAGGTTGGTTCCGCAAATCAATGCTCCCTGAAACAGAACCAACGAATCAAAAGATCAATATTGAGATAGAGCCTGAGTTAAATCGGAAATTAGATCTTGAGCATCCTCAATACCGGTACTAACACGCAACAATGCCTCTGGTGCATGGGCATCACTGAGAGCTCTCCATTCAATCAAGGATTCCACTCCTCCCAATGAGGTTGAATGTTGGAAATACTTTAATTTCGATGGTAAAGTTTTTGCCTGTTCACCTGTTTGTAATTCGATAGAGAACACTGGAGAATGTCCACCGACATGTTGTTTCTTCACGAACTCCTCAGTTTGCAACGACGAGTGATAGATCTTTTTAAGTGCTGGGAATTCTGATTGGTGCTCATTCAAGTACTGAACAATCTTTGTAGCGTTAGAACTCTGTCTTTTAATTCTTATCTCATACGTTCTCAACGATCTAATCAACAAATATGATTCTAAATTGCCGATATTCGTACCCAAGTAGATCCTATCATTTGCCAATTGTGCCTTGACAGACTTGTCTTTAGTCACCAGGACACCTGCAAGCAGATCACTATGACCTCCAAAGTATTTAGTGGCAGAGTGCATCACTAAGTCGACACCGAAATCCCACACCTGTTGCAAAGGTGGTGGTGCAAACGTAGAATCACATAAAACAATTGCACCAACGGCATGAGCCTGTTTCACCAATTTGGCCAAATCCAAGGCTGTAGAGAATGGGTTCACTGGAGTCTCAATGTGAACCAAATCACCTTTGGACAATTTGTCGATCTCATCGAGGCCAACTTGCTTGAGTCCATGGTTTCTGGTCCAAATGTCCAGGATCTTATGGACACCATGGTAACATTGAGCTACAGCCACAGTCTTTGGGTTAATGTGGGTGATGGCACCATTAAATGCGGACAATCCAGAGTTATAAACAAGTGCTTCACCTTCCAACAAGTCACCCAGGATGGCCTCTGCCTTGCTGGAGTTTGGATGCGAAAGTCTCGAATAGATTGGATCTCCAGTGGTAATCTCTTCATCCTTGGCATCCTTAGCTAAAATGTAATCATCAGGGTTCTTTGGGTAACGGAACGTGGTAGCCACATTGATCGGTTGCACGATGTCAGGAACACGATCCATGACCTCTCTGTCGGAAAATAGAAGACGGGTAGGTAATTCAGGCATTGCAATTGAAGCAAACAAATCAAAGATCAAGAAGAAGAAGAAGAAGTGATGGGTTCAGATTGAAAATTATATCTATGCCTAAATTCATCATATCAAGTGATTTGTATTCAGCCACATTACGAATTAGGCAATTTCACTGATTTTCGGGGATCTTTAAATCTACCGTGCTATCTATAATACTGAAATCCAACTAAGCTACGGGTTCAGTTCCAGCCCTTTTGAACAACTCCCCTTTATAATATCCATCGTTATCTTCACCTAAATTCCGGGGCAGTTCATCTAGTCCCTAAATTTTTTTTAAATTTTTTTTAACTTTTAAACCTCAGTACTAATCATCTCTTCTTTCTAAAGAATGGCACGTAAACACAGATCGAGGTCTTCTAAGCAGAAGAAACAGGCATCAGCAGATCGTGCACAAAGTGCATACGATATTGCTATGGGTGAAGAAGTTTCCAGGATGGAGGCCAAGTCAAACAAATCCAAATCTAGGTTTGAAGATGTCGTTATAAATGCCAAGGCACTTTTGGGCCAAGGTGATGACGACGACGACGATGAGGATGTGTTTGAAGACGAAGAGTTAGACTCGGATGAAGCATTTGGATCAGATGAAGAAATTGATGAGCTTGAGAGCGAATTTGAAGGTGATCTTGATGATGAAGAATTGGAGTATGATAACGTTGATGAAAGTGAGCTTCTTCCTCTTTCAGCAGTCTTGGAAAAGAACGAAGAGACCGAGAGACGTGAAAAGTCTGGCAAAGGGCTCTTAACCGATATTGTTCTTGACGATGATGAAGCTGAGGAGAATAGTGAGTCCGATGACGACGACGGTGGATACTCTTCATCTTCATCTGAAGATCCGTTTGCTGAGATGGAAGATCTTGATGACGAGGTCGATCTTAGCAATGTGAAGACCAATTTGGAGAAACAGATACCTAAAGAGAAGAAGAAGACTGAATTGATGAACGATACCTTCTCTGCCACAGAATTCGGTCTTCCTACTGAAGGTAAGGGACTCAGTTTTGCCGATATGATGGTTGGTGGCGATGACAACGACAACAACGATGCAGTTGAAGAACCACTTCTCATTGAAAAGACAGAAGAGACTAAAGCATTTGATGTCCCGCTTCCAAAGACTGTCAGGCAACGTCAAGAGAGAAGAGCCGCATATGACTTGCAGAAGGAGGACGTTGAGAAATGGACCGACACTATCAATGCAAATCGGGAGGCAGAGGTGCTTAAATTCGAGAGCCACAGAGGAGGATCTGGTAAAGGTAAATCATCGTTCTTACCAACCGAGAATCCATTAAACGACTTGGAGGCGAAAATAGATGCTGCCATGAAGGCATCTAATACCGAGGATAAGAAGACCGAGTTAATGTTTGACAACATTGAGACAGCTAAGATGAGCAAGACAGATATGCTGAAACGTACGAGGGAGCTACGACTGATGCGTGAGCTGATGTACAGAGGCGCTAAGGACTCCAAGAGATTGAAGAAGATCAAGTCTAAGGCATACAGAAAGATTCTTCGTAAGGAAAGAGAGAAAAACCGGCAATTGGTGGAAGGCTCTGAAGAGGAAGATGAGGAGACCGCAGAATACAATCGTGCCGTTGAGAGAATGACATTGAAACACAAGAATAATGGCAAGTGGGCCAAGAAGATGTTGAAAAGTGGTATGGCCAAGGATAAAGAGACTCGTGATGAAGTGGAAGAGATGCTTCGTAAAGGTGAGCAGCTTCGTCGGAAACAGTTGGGCGCAGATGAAAACGAGAGTGATGAACGTGACATTTCTGATATTGAAAGAGATGTTGAAGAGGAAACTAGCGATAACGAGTTGAAGAGTAAGCTTGGAAAAGGTGTTCTGGCGATGGACTTCATGAAAGCTGCAGAGGAGAAGCAAAAGAGACAAAATGAACAGGAGATTGAAGAATTGCGGAATTATAGAGAGACTGGAGATGAATCTGCATTAAATGTGGAAGAAAGTGCAGTCAACGAGAACCTTGGTCTTGGACGCAGAGTGTATACAGCTGCCGCTGCAGTGGCCTCTTCTAGTGCGAGGGAAGAAGCCGAACATGTTACCAAAGAGATCGAGGAAGAGAAAGACAGAGAACTTAGTGCACGTCTCTTAAAGAAGCAGGCCAAGCAAGCCAAGCAGAAGCAACCTAAAAAACAGGACCAGAAACTAGCATCAGAAGACGAGGAAGAGTCCAACCCATGGATGGATGGTGAAGTCATTCAGAAATCCAGCAAAGTTCATATTGTCGATAAGAATTCGTCCAAACTGGCAAAAGCTGAAGCTAAGATGGCTAAAAAGGCATCGAAGAAGCGGAGAAGAGAAGTTGAAGAGGATGAAGTCACGATTGAGGACAAGGCCACTTTAGATCTCGGAAGAACACAAGACGAGGACTACGAAGAGGAAGGCGCTGGTACCGGTGAAGTTGAGATGTTCCACCAAAAAGGACTAATCAAAGAAGCATTTGCTGGAGACGACGTGATCGATGAAGATTTCATGAAGGAGAAGCAAGAAGTGGAAGAGTTAGAAAACGATAGAGAGGAAAAAGTCGCAGCATCGTTACCAGGTTGGGGATCATGGGCTGGTACAGAAAGAAAGTCAAAGAAGAAGAAGCGGAAGGTTACACGTACCATTCAAGGAGTTGTTGAGCAAGATGCAAGAAGGGATAAGAATAGAAAGAAGGTGATCATCAATGAACGTGTGAATAAACGGAGTGCCAAGTACCAGGCTGATAAGATTCCATATCCGTTCAAGACTAGAGAACAGTACGAGAGATCTCTTCGTACACCTATTGGTCAGGACTGGAACTCGCGCGAGTCCTTCCAGAAGATGACCATGCCAAAGGTTATTTCTAAGTATGGTGATGTTATTGATCCTCTCAAGGCTCCATTTAAATAGTTTTAATTTCACTCCCTAATTTTTCAATCCCTAACAGTTAAGGAAGTTCCCCTAAAAAGAAAAGTTTCCCCACTAATCATCAGATCAAGAAAGAGATGGGTCAAACGTTACCTGCGAGTTATGATTCATTGAAGAAGTTCCTCGATACACAGGTAAAGCATCTGAATCAAGGAATTGAGCTCGATGATAAATTGAAACAAGACATCTGTTCAAGGTACAGTTTGAAGGAAGGTGAACTACGGAAGTTGATGAAGAGTCTCAATGCACATTTGAGAAAGAAGTATAAGGGTACATTTTTCACGCGTCAATCGATGCTAGAGACGATCAAACAGGTGTTGGAAGTGGAATCAGAGGAGGAGGAGAAGAAGCGAGCGAAATTGATGGCAATCAGTGAGATGTTGATGGTGTTTAATAACAAGTCTGTACCTGATCTTAATGGGGAGCTGATACTTGAGATGAGCGACGAGGAAGAGGATGACGAGGATGGAGAAGGTTCTGATGGAGACAGTAACGAGAATATGAACTTGAACAGCGGACTATTAGCATTGAAAAAGGAAGAGATTATCTCTATCGTGACACAGTTACCTGATTCGGAGCAACTGGATGGATTGAACGAAGAATCTACGAGAGAGTATGAAGAAACATTACAAAAGTTGAAAGAGAGTATTGGAAAGTTACAACAAACACGCCAAAAGTTGAAAGCTTACCAAAGAGTTCGCGAAAGTGTGGAATTTCTTGATTCTGAGGAATGGAAAGATAGCATTAATAAGGAGAAGATCGGTGGTAAGTTAGAACGGCTGTCGGAGGCGGTGGCAGAGGGTAAGACAGTGCCCGAATCGTTGAAACAACGCATTAACCAAGGTCTGAGCGAGATATGACCAGTGTGTGATACATAGTTAACAGCATTAATAGGATTTACAAAATTACTGACTACTAGTAGATGGCTAAACTAAAGTCATCTATCTGTCTGAATTTGAGGTTTTTCTATGAAAGAGTATATTAATACACGATTAGTAGAGTAATAGTTTCACTACCACCCTAGGCAGATCTCGCGCACGTCATGGCGTTTAGTCAAAGAGACCCATTCCCATGTCGTCGTCAGACTCTTCCTCAGCTTCTTCCTCTTCCTCTTCAGCGGCGTCCTCACCACCGGCAGCGGCAGCAGAACCGGCAGCTGGAGCAGCACCACCAGCTGGAATAGCAGAAAGCTTCTCGTTACCCTCAGCAATCAACTCATCGACGGTCTTACCCTCGATGGAAGAAAGAAGAAGTTTAACGTTCTCTTGGTCAACGTCAGCACCGACGGACTCAAGGAGACCAGTGATATCCTCACCGGTTGGGTTCTCGTTACCTCCCTTTTGGAGCAACAGGTATGCGGCCAAGTACTTCATTTTAGAATAATCAGTTTAAGCTTTAAAGAGCAGACTTATTCCTTGCAGAGGTTAAATCTGAAAAAAAGTTGAACCAGCTAGTAAAATATCGAAAATTTTTCACAGTCCCAAGGGGCTTCCCCTATTTCAGACACGGGGATGGGTTGACGTATCACGTGATCCAAAAGTAGTTTTAGAAGATCTGGCTTGCTTACCCTGCAGGAGTCCTCTCACAAGTTATAATCAATGGTGAGTGAGGATGTTGAAGATATGACAAAAGATGATAACTGGGGAGGATCAATTTTGCAAGATTCTATTAGAGAGATAGTGACAGGCTCATTATCTGGGGCGATCTCTAAAGTTATTGAGTATCCATTCGATACAGTGAAAGTTAGAATGCAGTACTCGCAATCACTATCTAAACCACTTTACTCGGGTACTTGGGATTGTATATATCAAAGTTATGAGAAAGAGGGACTGATTAAAGGATTCTACCGAGGATTATTGGCTCCAATGTTTGGTGCATCGTTAGAGATAAGTACATTGTTCTTCTCATACAATCTGGCTCAGGATTTGATCAAGTTGTCTAAAGGTAACCGAGACGATCTCAGTATGCCAGAGAAGTTGGCATGTGGTGCATTCAGTGGGTTTTCTGCGAGTTTCGTGTTGACACCTGTGGAATTGGTCAAGTGTCGGATGCAAGTAGAGTCGATCAATGGTGAAAATAAGGAAATTGTGCAGACTATCAGGAATATAGTGAAAGAGCACGGAGTACCTGGACTCTGGCGAGGAGTTCAATCGACGATGTTCCGAGAAATTGGCGGGACAATGGCTTGGTTTGGCAGCTACGAGTTGACGTTGAAGTTGTTCTCGGGTGATGATCCAGAATATGAGTTCAAAGCTTATCAGTTAATGACTGCTGGAGCAATGGCGGGAGTCGGTTACAACTTTTCGATGTTCCCAATAGACACCGTAAAAAGTATCTATCAGATCTCTGATGGAAATCAGACACAATGGCAAGTTGCCAACAAGATCTGGAATACTAAGGGTATACGTGGGTTTTACTCTGGTGTCGGCGTGACACTTTCCAAGACCATTCCAGCGTCTGCGGTTCTATTTCTTTCCTACGAGTACATTAAGGCTATGTGGTGAATCTATTTAAGTATAATGAATGGCAATCACCTACTGAGGTATCGAAGTATTAAACGTAGCAACGTCTGTGTCTTTTGCACAAACTCCTCTTTAAAGTAGAACAGGAATCCTGCATTGAGGATTCCCTGGAGCAGTTTCAATCCAAGTCCTCTATACATGCCGAGGACACCTTCATTACGCAGAATTTGCGAGATAATCTTGAAAAATCCAGCAGACTTGTCTCGGCTCATATGCATCCGCGACCGGATAGTGTATGTTGGATATGTGATCAATGTAGCGATCAATTTACCCAATGCACCGAGGTAGAGTGCATCGACGGCCGTTAAAGCACGTCGTTTCCTGCTCACAACGAAAGTTTTCAACTGCTCGTAAACGGTGAATTGAATCATAGGACTAAGCACCAAAAACAATGCCGGTGACAGTCCTGCAAACAGGTTCTGCCAACCTTCCTCTCTGATAATCTTCTTCAGCACTGCCAAAGTCGAGCTGGATCCCCCTTGCTGAACCGCCTGACGTGTGTTGGCAACCCAGATTGGGTTGGTCACTATTCGCGATATAACACCCCCAACAAGACCAGCTATCATACTTTGCCTGGCATTGAGCCCTTTCAGACCACCAGATCTACCTCTCAACTTTTGACCTGTCAGCTCGTAGAAGTAGTAGTAGACGAAGTTAGTAGCGAGAATGCCGATCACTGCAGTGCTCAATCCACCGTATGTTCCTGACAGTCTACTAAGCAGTTGCTTGACGTATCTGTAGATCTCCAACTTCTT
Organism: Xiuguozyma insectalens; assembly: GCA_030574155.1. NCBI lineage: Eukaryota > Fungi > Ascomycota > Pichiomycetes > Pichiales > Pichiaceae > Xiuguozyma > Xiuguozyma insectalens. Next base: position 206,612 of record JAJMEL010000012.1, on the reverse strand, counting down.
CTTCACTTGTTTCACTGTATGTTCCCTCGCCTTCACTTCAACTTCCTTCTCTTTAGCTTGAGCCGACGTCGATAGAGTCGCAAGAGGGTACGTCGCAGCCATTGCCACCATCCCACTGACACCTCCAGCCACTGCATGTATCAGCGAGCCACTTGGATCTTCCTCGACTTTGAAAACAACTTTACGTTCCATTTTATAAGAAGAATGACAACGTTAAACGAGGTTAAGTTACTCCGATCCTCATTATCAGAGATAGATATCCATCGACGGGTCGATCGACCACCAATGAATTATTCTTCCGAGAATATCTAGAAGTCGAACCTCTGGAATAATTTTAACCTACTAAGTATCACATATGTCTACAGCAGGACTTCCACCAATCAAGAAGTTTTGGAAGCAGGCAGTCTTCATGACTGGCCTGGCAGGATTCACTGCATACTACGTGAAGACCAAAGTCACAATCAGAAGAAGAAAACAGTATGCCAAGGATGCATCATCATACGATTCTTTACAACAGCAGAGAGTCAGATCGGGTTCGACTATCTCCACTATCAGACCTGGATTCCCAATAGACGATGGAACACATCATTACGAGCGGAAGAGTGAGTATGAAGGTTCTGGTAACAGTTATATGAGTCGTCGTCACGGTGATAAATTCGGGCTTTGGGAGAGATGGTTTGGTAAGAGTGATTGATTAGGTACGTGTACATACATTATTTAAATACGTTTTAGGGATTGAAAACGATAATAAAATAACAATTATAGCTATACAAATGAATTACATAAAGTCAGTTAAGCGGTCTGTTGTTCACCCTTGGCAAAGTAATCAGCCATCTCTTGGTCAAGCTCGGCAACGGTCTTCTTCTGCTTCTTTTGCTGCTTCTTCTGCTTAACCTTCTTGGTAGCCTTGGCAGCGACAGCAGTGGCGACGGCAGCTTTAACAGCACGTCCATTACGTTTAGCTTGGAGCCTCTTCTTCAATGGACCCTTTGGCAAAACGTTTGGAGTGATTCTGGAAGCAAGAGATTTTTGGGTTGGATCAACAATCAATTCCAATTTCAAAGTTCTCTTATTACCATCGATTGGTGCATTGTTGTACTTAGCAACAGCTCTACGAGCAGACTGTGAATGCTTGAAGATAACAGTGGCAACACCAGTGAATTTACCTCTGGCGTTGTATGAGGGATTAACTGACGAGACTCCTCCGACTTGGGATTGGAAGAACTCCTATCTGTGTTAGTAAAGGACTATTCGTCGGAACGAAAAGTCGTTAAAGAGAGCCGGACATGAAAAAATGAAAGTAGTTAGGTATGTTTGCTTACCCATCCTAGTTACATGATGCCGTATCTCCTCGAAATAACTCGAACAGTAGATGTAAACTAGACCGAATGATATGATAATCATTCGTTGAAATGGGTTGGTAAGTGTAGGTCCATTGAATACGACCCATATCGATCCATACTGGTCCCTACCTATCCATTTTTTTTTGGTGATTAAATCGACCTTAATTCACCAATTTGCCTCCAGAATTGAACAAACAAGTGAGTATTCTGGAGTGCACGATATGCTTTTAAACATAAGGGCGCAGAGCCGATGTGAAAATCGAATGACTCTATCGGATGCAAATCTCAATCCTCATTGAGTGAATACCTAACTTAAACCCTTCTTCCCATTCCTCATTGCCTCCTGTCTCTCTTTGGCGGAATCTTTTCGTCTAATATAAAAAACATACCTTGACGTTCTCTGGTTTAATGTCCAATGGCAATCCAGAAACAACAACTTTAGTGGCAAGATCAAGAGAACTTGGATCCACAACGGTATTGGCAGCTTTAGCCTTGGCAGACTTCTGCTTCACTTTGCGAATGGCAGCAGCTGTAGCGGCAGCAGCGGCAACTTTCTTGACACGACTAGCTTTGGCAGCAGGCTTCTTACCAACACGACTCGTTTTATTCTTACGAGCAGCAGCACGCTTGGTGGCTCTGTCCGAGGAGATAATGGCATCTAATGACTGTTCAAGTGCGGACATCGTGTAATTATATGTTGGTATCTTAACTTTTAGTGGTTCTTTTCAAAAGAAAAAAGTGTCGACGAAAGAGGATAAATTGGCTGGCCCTAATTATCCCCCTTTAAGTGAAAAAAAAACCACCCTGAAAAATTTCGCGTAAATCCCCCATCCAAACTCTCTTGTCCGTCAACTTTTCACAAAAGCTTTATTTCCCAATTGGGAACATCGCATGGAGTGATCTGAAAATCAGCCTTTTTCAGCGGGGAAAAGAAACTTGTCAAATTTAAGCTGTTCTATTTTTCTAATACCTCTGTCCTATTACTCCTCTACAACCTGGTGAACAACCATGCAGAGCTTTAATACAACGATGGACTCGACTCAGGCATCGACGATCCCGTCATTATCTTCGCTGTCAATATCTTCTGGTGTGTCATCTTCCAATGACACTCCGGTCTTCGATTATATGGTCTGTACTACATTTGACAACCAGAAGGGTCTGAACATCTCGAAACAGTTGCCGGACAACTTGCCATTGGTGTCCAATCAACTCGATAACATGCTAGGGTTGCTAATGCCGTTGAATTTGCATAAATTCCTCAATAGAGAACACTATACTCTGATACCTCTATACATCGAGTCTACTACAGGTCTTCTTTCATATCACAGAGAGACTCCAGGATACGTCCGATGCTATATTTATTCGGTGAGTTTCTTCCAATCAGATGAATCCTCAAGAAATGGTACTGCCAAGGCCATATCGATAGTGACAAGATTACCAATTGTCCATGTCTTCAAACCTTTGATCTACTTCCTTCTTCAAGGTCTTTTCTCACAACCTGACGACTTCAGTCAATTGATGTCCGTCTTTGACAATATCAACAAGTTGCATATTCCGCAACTATGTCAGCACTTCCAAAAGATGTCTCCGGATACCAGATTTGCTTTGACTAGATTACAAGAGGGAATCCCTACTCTAACCAAAGAATTATCTACATTCTTTACACAAACAGGTTCACTTTTCAAAGCTACCGTTAACATCGGAACAATTCCATTCCCAATCCAGATCCCTGCCTCTTCGTTACTCTGTTCTGAGCAAGCCTTTTTCGGCTCGGACTTGCAGAAGGACACAAATTTGAGAGATTTCTTCAAAGCCTTGACTAAGACTCAGTTGGTTCTACCTTCCGATTTCCATGAATGTCCATTAGTCCCATACACTGGAATCTCAGCTATCCATGTCTTGCTCAATGCAATGATTCTTAAAAAGAAGATCATCTTTTATAGCTACGATACTTGCTATAACTTGGTTCTGGACTACAGTTCCACATTGCTCGGTCTCTTCAATTATGAGGACTACCCATACTATCCTATATTGGATTTAGGTACTTTGGATCTCATCGAACGGTTCTCTCATTACCTTGTTGGTACTTCTAACTTACTATTTATGGAGAAAACCGATTGGGATGTCTACTACGATATCGATGCCTCTAAATTACATGTCAGATCAATTCCAGAGGTCTATAAAACTTACACTCATAATTCCCATTCAGAAACAAACGAGGAAAGAAGACCTTCATTCATCGGCACAGGAATCAGAAATATCCTTCGCCATGGGTCTATGAGCAGCGATGCAGAGTCCAGGGATTTCTTGAGTGGTACTGCAGAGAGCATACTATCCGAAACTTCTTCCATCAAAACGTTGTATGCTCCAGATCCGTTATCATCATCGGATCTGGCTCTCTGGCAACCTGCATACTTCCCAAAAATCAACAAGGACCGTATTTCCAGGTTCTTGGATGACCCGAAATCATTAACTCCTCATATCAATGGTTTCCAATCACAAAACATTCCATCGGACCTATTTGTTGCTACAACATCTGCTAAACCGACCATCGAAACTAATATTGACAAGCAAATCAGACAAATGCTGTTAGAGAAACACTCTGACCTAACGTTGTTTATTGCCTTGACAAACTACTTGCGGAACTTGACCACTAACGTTCTACCTGCATTCTACCACTATCTCAAATTCCTCCAACTGTCTCTATACAATAACTTTTTAACAGACAGAGTCGATGATGATAATTGGTATAAGGGTAATGCCAAGCCAGATCTTACGAAGGAGATGTTCAACTACATCAAGAACGCTCATATCATCCAACCTTTGCCATTAAACTTCAAATACTCTCCAGAGAAAGTATTTTTTGAGGATTCAAGACAGATGCGCCATTACACGAAGATTGTTACAGAGAACTCAAAGTTGGTTTACTTGGCAACCGAGTTTTGTCAAACCCACTTCGATGTTGACTCTTCTGAGATATCTCTTGTTCCTGGATTTTTGTTTGACTGGCAAGGTGAAACTCTACGTTACGATACACACTATGCAGTTTCCATCCTAGACAAATTGATTGATGACAAACACGGAGTTAGTTGGAAACTTAACGGTAAGTTCCTCATTCAATTCTACAAAAGCATCAACCAGATCTTGAAGTCAGATAAGTCCAACCTGCAAAAGTTATTGTCAGACTTCTTCATATACTCGAGTTCAGACAATGAAGTGTTATCTCAATGCCATGATGTTGGCATTAACAGATTCAACAAGTTAATTGTTATTGCAACCACATTCTTGGTGGAAAATCCAAGTACAGATCTTGATGGCAAGAAGGATTTAACACTCTCAGAGTTCAAGAAAGTGTTGAGCGGAATTCTCAACAGCCCATTCTTCAAAGAACACTTGGTTCATCACCTTGATGACTACATGAAACTCTGTGTGAATGATTTCATTGACTACCATGTATAATTAATGACCTATTATATTTTCTAGTTTTTTTTGCTACCTATTTGCTTCCTTGAAGCATTCCATGGAATCTCCATGGCACATCCAAATCATCAAGGATGATCTCAACAAGTCTAGGACATTTGATATCTGCATACTCATCGAGTGCTGACTCCAATTCTTCTGGAAGAGTGACTTTCTTACACTGGAACTTCTCCAATCCAAAGGTATCAAAGATCTGAGTCCACTTCCAATCAGGACGGATATCGTTATAGCTTCTAGTAGGGCCTTTGATGACTCTTTCGACAGTGTAACCATTGTTGTTCAAAAGCAAAATGAGTGGATCGAAACCTTCTCTGTTATAGTTACTGAGCTCTTGCACAGTCATTTGAGCAGCTCCATCTCCTTCAATGAGAATGAGTCTTCCCGGAAGACCCATCTCTTTCATAGCAACGGAGACACCAAATGAGCATGGTAGACCCATACCAATCGAAAGGTAGAATGTCTGCGTGAAAGTTCTGCAACCGGTAGGTAAGCGGATATCTGGAAGTCCGTAAACCAAAGAGCCAGTGTCAAATACAACAAAGTCGTTAGGTCTAATGATTCTTTGAAGCTGTTTCAATATGTCAGTCTCAGAGATTGGAGTGTTGGACTTGATATCTTCAATTGGATATTGAACATTTGGTTTGGCCACAGTTGGCACTCTACTGGTATCAAGTTTCTTCAATATGACCGGTAAGAGCTCTTGCAATGTCACTTCATAAACCTTTTGACCGATTTGAGTGTACTTTGGATGCATAATGACGACGTCCTTGAGTCCATTATAGAGAGAACCATGCCCGGAGTTAGTTTCATTATTGAATGCGCCAAAGTGAAGAATGAAGTCACACGATCTAACGTATGCGGAGACTTGCTTTGCAGACTCATCACCGTTGTAGTCTCCAATATAGTACTCATTTGACTCGTCAAGAATAGATTTACCCATCTGCGTAGATGCATTAGGAAGGTTGGTAGCAGAAACAAAATTTCTCAATTCATTGACCATTCCAAAGCGATCCACAAGAACATCTCCCAAGACACATGGCTTGTTAGACTGGTATAAACGTTCCAAGATAATGTCAGCCACCTGGAAAGTTTGATCGGTAGGCTGTGGTGGAGCGTAGAATGCTTCAGGAGATATACGGGTCAGATTCGAAGCATCAATCAAGACATCCGCCATATCGCATGGAATGTAAAGGTATGCAGGTTTCTTTTCGACAAGAATGGTGCGGATAACATCATCGATTTGGTCAGCTGCATACGATGGATCGTTAAGGCTGGCCACCTTACATGAGACGTTTCTTGCAATATTCTCATAGACGAAATGGTTGGTCTTTTGGAATGGATTGATTGGAGTGGATAAATGGTGGTTTGCTTTACCGACAACCTTGTCTTCTCTAGGTGTGGTTCCCACTATATGCAACAATGGAACGTACTCGGAAAATGCACCATTGATTCCATTAAGCGCACTAAGTTCACCAACACCCATAGTGGTTAACATCACTCCTAATTTACCAGATGCTCTGGAATAACCATCAGTGGTATAAGCTGCGTTCAATTCATTGCAAGAACCATACCATTTCAATTCTGGAACACTATAGATATGTTCCAATAAGGAGAGATTGAAGTCACCTGGGACACCAAAGATAGAATGAATGCCAAGAGAAGCTATTCTCTTGAAGACGTATTCGCCAAGAGGAATTTTAGGACCTTCTTCAATGTTAAGTGCTACTGGAGCCATTTGAGAATGAAGTGTATGTATACTGGATGAAGTTTTATGGAATGTGGAGGCAGGAATTACCGTATATATATTGAATAAAAGGTACGGCGCTGGGGCTGCCAAGTCCTTGATTTTTCTAACCGAAAAAAGTGCCCCAAATACTAAATTCAGGAAAAAATCGGTTACTCGCGGGATCTGCATTACCGAACCCGTTACCCGTTGAAAACCGATAGTCTTATGTAAGCACACTATCTAGGGACGGGATTCGGTTGATCACTTCGTCGATCGACTGAGCTTGCGGAATCTGGGCAATGATCTTCACTCCGTATGCCTCCAAACACTTGGCATTGTCTTCATTGATCGGACCGTTCAATATGACTCCCAAAACATTGCACCGGTTATATTTAAGGTGCTCAATTGTGAGTAAGGTATGGTTGAGAGTGCCGAGTTCAGAGCGTGCCACCACTATAACGGGGACATCGAAATGATTGATTATATCGGTGGTTATCTTGGTACCTGTGATTGGGACATAGACTCCACCTGCACCTTCCAAAATCAATGGCTTATCACTACTTTGTAGCACACTTGGAACTTTCAGTTTGGAAATATCAATGGTCGGTTTATCTTCCAAGACTGTACATCTCCAGGGACTCAACGGTTTTTCATAGACCAAACCTGGCGACACAACTGGAGGTCTCTTGGAAGGGTCTTTGATCAATTGTTGGATAGTTTTGGTGTCACCTTGATCTGATTCTAGTCCTGTTTGAATGACTTTCCAGTAGTTGGCACCCCAGCGTTGAACAAGCAGCGCAGAGATGAACGTTTTACCGATATCTGTATCGGTTCCTGTAACAAAGATCTGAGTCATTGTAGTGTAATAAGGGAGGAAAAGAAGTACGAAAGGGGAGAGTAAACTTTGCATATAAATGTGCACGCGGTAAAAACCCACCCCGGATTTTTCAGTTTGGCCAGATTGGAGTCATCTGGAGTCATCATGGGGTGAAAAAATGACACTCGGAGTTGCCCAATTTTCACTCCGGGAAGCACCACTTTCAAGAGGAAAATGACCGTCAGTGAAGATATCGAGTTTGATAAAAGACATATCTGGCATCCATATACCAGTTTATCCAAACCATTACCATGTTACTATGTAGACTCATGTTCTGGCTGCAAGATCAAACTAGCCAGCGGAGAGGAGTTGGTTGATGGTATGAGTTCATGGTGGTGCATGATTCATGGATATAACAATCCAGAATTAAACAAGGCTGCCACCGACCAAATTGCTAAGATGTCTCATGTGATGTTTGGTGGTATTACACATAAACCTGCTGTTTCATTAGTGAGAAAGTTGGTTGAGATGACCGATCCAGAATTAGACTGCTGTTTCCTGGCAGATTCTGGATCAGTGGCAGTGGAAGTTGCATTGAAAATGGCTATTCAATACTGCTATTCATCTGGGCAAACCAAAAAGAAACGGTTTCTTACAGTCAACTATGGATATCATGGAGACACATTTGGTGCGATGTCAGTGTGTGATCCGGTGAATTCCATGCACCATATGTACTCTGGTTACTTGAATGCCAACATTTTCGTGGAAAGTCCCGAATGTGGATTTTATGATGAATGGAACGAATCCTATATCGAACAGTTTACTAAATCGATTGAAGAACATCATGAGGAAGTGGCCGCCGTCATATTAGAACCAATAGTTCAAGGTGCCGGTGGAATGCGTATCTACCATCCTCAATTCTTGCGTCGAATCAGAGAACTATGCGATAAGTATGATACCTTGCTTATATTGGATGAGATTGCAACCGGATTCGGAAGAACTGGTAAACTGTTTGCTCATTTACATACTGCCACGGACACCGAGAAGGCCATTGTTCCTGATATCATGTGCCTAGGAAAGGGTCTAACAGGAGGATTCATGACATTGAGTTGCACCATGTGTACTCGAAAAGTGGCAGAGACTGTTTGCAATGGCGAAGCACAATGTTTTATGCACGGACCTACATTTATGGGGAATCCACTAGCATGTGCAGTTGCAGAAAAAAGTATGGAGATCATCTGTCGTGGAGACTGGGAATCACAAGTGAAAAGAATTGAAGGTGAATTGAAACTAGGATTGCAACCACTTACCGGATGTGAAGTGGTGAAAGATGTCAGGGTTTTAGGTGCTATTGGTGTTGTAGAACTCACAAAAGCTGTAGATATGGGCTGGTTTCAAAGAGAATTCACGAAAAGAGGAGTTTGGGTTCGTCCATTCAACAGACTAGTCTATTTGATGCCTCCATACGTTATTACTAGCGAGGAGTTAGAGAAGCTGAGCCAAGCGGTTGTTGAAGTTGTGAGGCTTTTTGCCAGTAAGCAAGAAGAGTGAATTTGATCTCTTTTCCATTTCATATACTTTACTTTCAACCTGGAGTGCAATACCTAGATCTTTCCCTATTCATTATCTTACTCTGAAAAAAAAAAATCCTGTTCTTAAAATAGAAACAAGCAATTCCCGAATGGGACAGTTACCCAATCGGTACATTCTGAAAAAAATTGACTCCCGGTTTGGCGTAAAATGCAGGGGAAGGACATATTTCTATTGTAGTGTTTCGGAAGCAATTCAGTAGGATATTGACACTTGAAGTACTACTGATTCCACTACGGAGTATAAGAATGAATCATACGTTGGATACATTACCTAACCCATCTCCCTACCATTGATTCTCATCACTCACTATTTCCTACCTTTCCCTTGACTAGTGAAGAAATGCATGTTATGTGGCTTGGACTATAGCAAAAATGTAAATAAACGTGCCCGGAAAAATCTGTAAAGAAGAAAAAAAAAAGAAAATACGTATGGACATGTGGACCCAAAAGTTCAAGAGTTTGTTTTGGTTTAAGGTGACTTAGTTCTTTCTGTCGTAATATGCTGATTATCAAAATATTAATGAGCGTTTTGGCTGTTGGGGCCACGGCGATCGAGGTTGGAAGGCTGATACCTGAGAGTGGCCGGGAGGCACTGAGTGCTAAAGTGGAAGTGGATGAGTGTCGAAAGAAGTTAGATTCGTTGTATGCTAAAGACGGAGGCCGGAGTTTCTTTGGAGGTGGCAACAGGAAGGACTTGGAAATCAAAGAGGTTCAAAATAAGATGGATAAGGCGTTGGCGAAGTATCTGTCGAACAATGCATGCCTTCGATACTACTTGTCAGAACATATTGATGCATCAGAGATCGGGTCAGCGTCTGGTGTTATCATCTCGTTGAATGTGATGCTTGAAAATGATCTCGATACACAGAAACAAATTTTAAACTTGAACGTCCTCGATAGAGAGACCAACGTGATGCGCCGTAAAGAGGACATACGTGGTCGGACGGTGAAATTGGCATTGGAGTATCGGTTGAATGCACTGAGCAAAGAGAGATTTAACGAGGAATACATCGATGTCTGTTTTGAAAACTTGAAAAGAGATATGTCATGGAAGTCACATCCAACTGTTATCGAGGCATTGGTATCTCTTGAATTTGGTATGAATTCGATCAGTTCCATCTACGAGAAATCTTCGGATAGAATTGGAGGTACCAGCAAGGAGTTTACTGAGGCCAATGAATTGTTGAAGACTGTTGTTCAATCGATGAAACAGTCGTTGAACACAGTCGAGGCTGATCTTCGAAACATAAACGAAGATACATACACTAAAGTCAATGTCTATTCCATCGTGACGCTGGTTGTCTACGTTGTGACATGCATTTTAGAACTTTGTTGGCTTCATCGGTTGCTACGTAGCAACAACTTATTATAGAACTTTCCTAATAGACTTCAAAGGTCGATGCTATTTATTGGTTTCTCTTTCTGATCATTCCTTCCTTCAATACCCCGTCGTTGTAACTCTTCTTCTATAGCTTTAATCTCATTCTCTCGTTTTGTGATCACCGGTTTGTTCTCTTCGATAGTGGCTCTGTACAGTTTGGAATCTTCATCTTGGAGACTGTCTGATCCGATCTCTACTGTCAGTATCTCATTGGTTTCGTGCAGTTTGCTCAAAGAGTTCCGAATCTGTTTATATAATGACTTCAATTGCTCATCGGACAATTCCTGGATAGCCTCTTTGAATTGTGAAATCGATATTGGCTTGACTAGATCTGACATTGTAGATCAAAGGGTGAAGACTAAGTGAGAAAAAAAGATTAGAAGGTGGAAAATATCTTTTTCACTTCTAGGCTCCACTTTGATGTTTTATAGAGGGATCAAGAAGTTTGTAGGACCACGTCTCATAAGAAGGGGGTTTGTTGTGCGGTTCCAGACAGCCAAAAGGTTCATTTCTGAGGAATTGCCTGAAGTCAACAAGATCCACCCGACGTTGCTACAGAGAGCTCTCGATCTAGACCTGGAGCTCAAGCAGCTCGAGGAGAAGATGTCATCGGGAGCAGAGTTCAATGTGGACGATTCCAAAAAGTATTCACGATTACAACAGTTGCATTCTGTGCTGGAACATTACCAGGAGTCACAGAATGCATTGGAAGAGTTGCAACAGATGTTGAAAGACGAGTCATTAAAAGCAGATGCTGAGGAAGAGTTGGAGACGGCTGTTCCTGCATTGAACAGAGCTATCGGTGAGTTGAAGTCTGAATTGTTACCGGCACATCCGTTTGCCGATAAAGCTTGCATATTGGAGTTGAAACCTGGTGCTGGAGGTCAAGAGGCTGATATCTTTGCATCTGATCTTTTGGAAATGTACATTAGGTACTGCCAACTTCATCACTGGAGCTATGAACTACTTTCCAACACTGCCCACGAGAGCGGGAAAGGTATAGTGGAAGCTACGCTGGCGATCAATGAGCCTGGCTCGTATGAGAGAATGAGGCATGAGGCGGGTGTTCACAGAGTGCAAAGAGTCCCAGAAACTGAGACGAAAGGACGAGTGCATACTTCTGCCGCTGGAGTGATTGTACTCCCGAAGATCGAGGATAGGAAAGGTGATCCTACTGTGAGGAAGTTTGAACCTGGCGAGATCCGTGTGGATGTGATGCGTGCCTCTGGTGCTGGAGGTCAGCACGTTAATAAGACCGAATCAGCAGTGAGAATCATTCATAACCCAACCGGTATAGTGGTTAGAATTCAAGATGATAGATCTCAACATAGGAACAGGGAGAAAGCCTTTGAAGTGTTGCGTGCACGGTTGGCAGAGAAAGATCTGATTGAACAGCAGAAGAAGGATCGTAACGACAGAATGGGACAAGTTTCTTCGATTGATCGTAGTGACAAGATCCGTACTTACAACTTCCAACAGAACCGTGTCACCGACCATAGATGCAACTACACACTGTACGATTTGGACGGGTGTATGAATGGAACAAAATTGGACGATATTATAGATCATGTTTCACAGGATGAAGTTGACAAGCGGTCGGAGGCTTTGATCAAGTCAAAGTGATCGATCAACCCATGTAAATACATTGTAAATAGCTATGAAATCCTTGATGCAGTACGTAATCCTGAAGTTTCCCCCAATCCTACAATATTTATTTTTCTCAACCCGTCGAAATATTCCTTGCGGGCAAATGACACTTCCTTCTCTTGAAGACGCCAGGAAGGCGGCTGCAAAACAGGATTATGCAACTGCAGAACAGATCTATTGGGAAGTAATCAATGCTGATGCTACAGATCTCGAGTTAGACTCTGCTGCCAAGCATGAGAAGCTTGTTCAATTGCAAGAAAACGCCATTCTCGAATTGGGCAAGGTGTACGAAGAACAGAAGAACGCCGACAAGCTGATCGAGTTGTTGAACAAAGCCAGAGAGATGATGGGCAAATCTTTTGCCAAGTCCAAGAGTGCCAAGGTGATTAAGACTTTGATTGACTTGGTCGAATCCATAGATACTGAGAATGCCCTGGATCTGGCTATTCAGGTAACCGAAGAGTCTATTGACTGGGCCATCGAGGAGAAACGTACATTCTTGAGACAATCATTACAAGTTCGTCTTGCAGGACTTCTTTACAAGAAGAAGAATTACACCAAGGCTTTGGAGTTGATCAATAAACTTGTTAAAGAGTTCCGTAAACTCGACGATAAGTCTTCGTTGGTGGAGGTTCAGTTACTTGAGTGCGAGTCTTACTTCCAACTCAAGAACTTTGCTAAATCTAGAGCGGCCTTGACCAGTGCTAGAACTTCTGCAAATGCCATATACTGCCCAAGTAATATCCAGGCAGAGCTTGATTTGATGTCAGGTGTCTTGCATGCTGAACAGAAGGATTTCAAAACAGCTTTCTCTTACTTCTATGAGTCTTACGAGAACTATCAATTACACGAGGAAAGCGAAGAGATCGATGCCAAATTGATCAAAGTTCTTAAATATATGCTCTTATGCAAGATCATGACAGGTGCCATCGATGAGGTTAATAAGTTGCTCACAAACAAAAACGCTGCTAAGTATGTCAACGAGAAAGATATCGAGGCAATGAAATCGGTCTCTGTTGCATACTCTCACCGTTCTTTGAAAGAGTTGGAACAGTGCCTCAAGACATATAATTTCGAACTCACTAAAGATGTTATTATTCGAGCACATCTTTCTGATCTCTACGACTCCCTCTTCCAACAGAATCTACTCAAACTTATCGAACCATACTCTTGCATCGAGATCTCTCATATTTGTTCGATCATTGGACTCTCTAAAAAGGTTATCGAGTCTAAGCTTTCAAACATGATTCTTGATAAAGTGTTCTACGGAGTTTTGGATCAAGGTAATGGTTGGTTGATCATTTACGATAAGCCAAAGAAGGACGAAACTTATGATCTCAGTTTGGAAATCATCAAGAAGATGTCGTCGGTTGTTGATCTGCTCTATGAAAAGGCTTCGTCTTTGGATTAGTTTTCCATCTAAAAATACATATATCGATTATAAAGAGTACGTATCTAAGTGTAGATACCTTCAGGTCTCTCACCGTATGATGAACAACTGATCTCTGCAAACTTCTGCATAAACGGTTTCAGTTCACCCATCGATTTGAAAATTTCGTAGAACTTATACTTGTCGTCAGCGAGTAAGTTAACCATCTGCATTGCCTGAGAGAAGAGCAAATCTTCGCTGAGATGACGGTAATCTATAAGTAAGTCGAAAAGTGTCGTAAAGATCGTTGGCACGTACAACCTACGCAGCTCCGTGTATATCTCTGAGTCTGTAGTATCGATGTTCTCATCTGTTGAAAGATCAAACATCCATGTCTTTAACAATTTATCCAGCGAGGCAGCCAATTGCACCACATCTTCTAAACTTTTTTCAGACTCTGAATCAAACTTGTTCAACATACTGAACGTAGTGATCAAATGCTGGTACTGTGCGATCTCACTCAATTCCGAAGCTGGAACTAAATATTGTTGTGCATCTTCACTAGATTCATCAAGAATCGTAGTCCGTCTTCTATAGTCATTGATAATCTTTGGAATAGAGATTGTATCAACAAACTCAACGGCGGCTTGCAACTTGCCACACATGAGGAAACGACGCATTAAAGTGATAATGGCATCGAGACTGTCGGTGACCAAGTTACCATCATAAAGCCAGTAGATCGAGCTGTACAATTTCCTGTCAACGGCTGTCACCTCATTTTCTAAGGCCACTTCACCCTCCACAGGGTAGAGCGATTCCGTATCATTGAAACATTTGGCAACCGTTTCACGAAGAATGGCTTCTGTAGGCAGATTCAACTGTCTCATCAGTCTCAATTGGCCTCGTCTATCGTCTTCAGTGAAGCTGTAATTGGCCAGAAAGTATGCATATGTAGAAACAAGACTTGAATCATCTGGCACGTATGAAATGTAGACAGGGATCTGTTCATAAAGTCTATACAACGCCAGTCGCATAATGTATGATCTCAATATCTCCGTATATTGCTCATTCGTAATAATCTTGTCACCGTAAATCAACTGTAAAAGAATGGCCAAATGAGTCAGGAGACGCAACAAGTAAGGCTCTGAAGTAAGATCATTACTGGCGTGATCATCGGTGGCAATGCTATTAAGCATACCAACCGCATTATTCATCAATGTTTGAACACGGTCAGATATAACTGAACCGATCAAGACACGGATTGGATGTTGACTTTGCTTTTGAATGATAGGGTTAGAATCAGCGGCCAATTTATTCAGGGCTTCACCGAGATTGTTTGTGACTTTTGGTGGCGATGGTAGGCCAGCAACCGTTTCTATCTCTGCAACGTTAGACAATTGCTTGTAACAGTCTATCAATTTATCCTCAAGAGAAGATTGTACCAAATTGTTCAAATACAGTTGCAATTTATCCTCCCAATTATCAACGAACGATTCGCAGCCTAAGAAGTCACCACTCAGATAACTATACACTGCGGCTTCAGTTTTGGAAAGTGATTGTCTCTGTGCCAGGTTGTAGACACAATGACGCCAGAGAAGTTTATGCTTGACACCACTTGGAGCAATCGAAGGGTCGTTCAAATCGAGTGCTGGATCGATATAGTCTTGAAGACCACAGGTGATCAATGCAAAGTCCCAATTGTTTGTCTGTTTGCACAATTCTTGTATCTCTTCCAAGTTACCTGAAAGGAGCAATTCAAAGACCTTCTGGAAAAAAACGGTATCCTTTTCGACATCAAGAGGAGCAATAGTTCTTCCCTCTCTAGAAGGAGCATCGGCATCCAAATGTGAAACAAGTTTACCCTCTTGATCATCACCACGACGTAAAGACATGGTAGTATTGAGCCATTTGGATACTTGCAACTCTGAGACATCGGTATCTGGCCTGTTTACATTAAGGTTGGAACACTCTGCCAGTGAATTCAACACAGTATAGTTTTCCAACAACGCATTGTCTCCTTCCAAGAGTTTATCCTGCAACACAGTGTTAGAAGAGTATGACGTTATACCTTTCTCCGAAGGCTCGGGCGACGCTAGTTCTTTAGCAAACTTGACATCCAGTAACGATTCCAACAAAGACCAGAATTTACCTTCCAAGATCCAATCTTCGACCTCGGCTTCGTTTGATCCTTCTTCATTGTATACATCGAGCAACTCCTGGTAACTGATCTTTTTAAACCTTTCAACGACATCTGTTAGCTGCATTGTTCCAAACTCGATTCTGAATTTCTTCAGAACGTGAGAAAATTGAACTCCCACCTGATCATCTTCGACCTCTGCAGCAGGCATTGCACGAAAGGTATATCTTGAGCAAAAAGAGGTTGATATCGTTAGCAGGGAGAAATTTCTTTGGTGAAATAATTTATTTGAAGGTTGTGTGGGAGGGGAGAGAACATAACTATGGCCAGCGCAGCTCTCCAATCCCCCCTCCTCCCTTATAAATTTATGATCTTTCCCAGTTAAGGACAACTTTTCCTCTGCAAGTTAGTTTCCATTAATTGAACAATGGTTGAAGTTTCATTGACGGTGGGCAAATTAGACGCCTCGCTGGCATTGCTTCTTACAAAAGACCATCATTTGATTGAATTCCCAACGATCCTGTTGCCAGATGGAATCAGTACTGGATCGATTGTGAGAATCGTGTGCGACCGCGACTTAAAGAAGGAGAAGGAGGAACAGGAGCAATTTGAGAAGTTACAAGAGGAAATCTTTGAGACATTTGGAAAGAATGAGCCAAAGAACCCAGTTTTGAAGACTGTCAACGTGACGCAGACTTCCTGTGTGTTGGAATGGGACCCATTGGAGCTAGGTACAGCCGAATTGAAACTGCTTAGCCTCTATAAGAATGGAGTCAAATTGGGGCAGATTAAGAATCCAACACATAAGAAGAATATCAAATTGAGTGGATTACCCGTGGATACCTCTTATAAGTTCCAACTACGGATGGATACTACATCTGGAGTGTACCATTCGAACATCTTAGAGGTTACTACACATAAGATGACCGATTTAAGTGGTATTTCCATCTGTCTTGGAGAAATTGATTACTCTAAGGAGAAATTTACTAGAGAAGACATTGAAGAGGCTGTTAAAAGCATTGGAGCAAGAAAGATCACCGATAAGGTTAAGATCGAGACTACTCAATTCATTTGTACAGAGCCGATTGGTGTTGAATGTGATAAGGCCAAGGTTATGAATATCCCTGTTGTTAGACCTGAATGGATCAAAGCATGTGGTAAGGAGAGAAGGTTGGTTGGTGTTAATAAGTTCTATTTGGATGCTGAGAATCCGATTTGGGTTGAGAGAGATTTCTGGGCAGATGAGGAGAAGGAACCAAATGCTGCTGAGAAAGAGGAGCAAGAGGAAGCCAAGCAGGAGGGTGGTGAACCAGAGAAGCCTAAATCAGAACAGACTGAACCAGTGGAAGCTGAAAAGACTACGGAGAAGTCAGCTGAGGCTATTGAGGAGCCAGAGAGTAAAGAACAACCAGAAGAACCAGAGGCCGCAACAGTGACTACCGAACAACATGAAGATCTTACTGAGCAAACAACAGAGGATACAGAAGAGGTGGAAGAGACAGTTGAGCCAGTAGAGCCAGTTGAGCAGCCACAAGTGACTGAACAACCTCAGGAGACTACCGAGGAGATCACAGAAGAACCCGTCGAGTCTACGGAGCAGTCAAAGATTGCCGAGGAAACTGTTGAAGAGCCTACACAGTCAAAATCTAATGACTCTCTAACAGCTAATGCATCTGAGATACCTGAGATACCCCAGAACGAACCTGAGGTGGATCCATCTATCCCTGAGCCAGTTGAAACCGATCTTGCTGAATTAGTGGAAAGTGAAAAGAGTCTACCTGCTGAACCAAAAGAGTCCACTAACGGGTCAATTGAGTCAGTGGTAGAGTCTAGAAAGGAAGAATCGAGTGAAACACTTCCTACACCTACAGAGCCAACCAGTCCAAAGATATCATCCGTGGAAGAATCCAAAGAGTCGGAACCTGAGGTGTTGAAGCATCTAGGAGAGGAAGTGAAGAAGACGGTTCAAAAGCATAAGAAACGAGGAGGTAGAAAGAATAAAGGTGGAAGAAAATAAGCTACTAGGCTAAATAAAATGTATATGCTATAACTAAGCTAATCTCTCTATATCAAAAGTTGGTTAGAATTAATTATTCACCAAATAGACGACGAACCCTACGAAGAACAGAGTCCTTTTCAGGATCGTATGGATGATCTTTAGAAGGAATTTCCAAGATCGTTGGGAATGCCTTCGTGTAAGTATCGATCTGTAACCGGATCTTATCTGCCAGATGCTGATTGATCAACAAAATGGCAATGTCGTCACGCCCAATGAATTCTGTATATTTCTTGTCGAGATCTTCAACTTTGGTATTCTCGCTCGCCACAAAGAAGTTCTTTTCCTTTCCAGGTTCGTTCGTCACCTGTCCAATGCCTGCCAGAAGCATTCCGGTGACTGTATCCTCGTCCCCAATCACTGCCAACAGCGTTCTATTCTTGGTAGCGTCTGACATCGAGTGGTTGTAAGGAAGGAGAAATATTTGGAAGGCAGCAGGAGTTAAGTAAGAGGGGGAAGTACCGCAAGGTATCGGGGAAAATTACTAGGGTAAAATTTGGGGAGGTACGGGGGGGTACCGGGTAAGCTTTGAGGAAGGGTGGTGGTAGGGTTGGTGGTAGGGTTGAGAGAAGTATGATGGTCGGGGGTGGGGTTATTTGACCAGTAAGAGAACTACTGTGCTCAGATATCACGCTTCTGAGTACTAATTTGCACAATAGTGGATTAGGTGTGCTAATTATAATCCCCTCTCACCCCCACCCTCCTTTCCCCATGTCCCACTAAAATCCCTATCGAATTTCTCACTGCTAAGAACCACATCTTCTTTCTAATGTCTGGCTTGTTAAGGGATATAGCCAGTAGGCGGTGGACCCATTTATGTTCTCAGCAGTATAGTAAGCGAGTTCTAAATGTGACGAGCTCAGTCTCGACCCGATCCATCCATACTACACCTGCAATGCTCTCAGGACATTCCAAATGGGATAACATCAAGCATAAGAAGGCTGCTAACGATGCCGCAAAAGCTGCCAACGCATTCAAAATGTCATCTAAGATCACTGTCTTGGCAAAGATGGGTGGTACAGATATAACCAAGAACTTACAATTGGCATATGCCGTGGAAAAGGCTAAAAGTATGAACATTCCTAAGAGAGTTATCGAAAATGCCATTAAAAGAGGTAGTGGAGAACTAAAGAACACTGATAAAGTGGAGACTGTGACATACGAAGGAATGGGACCCGGAGGTGTTGCAGTAGTGATTGAAGCTATTACTGACAACAAGAATCGTACCATTGGATTTATCCGTCCATGTTTCAATAAATACAATGCCAATATGACTCCAACATTGTTCATGTTTGACAAGAAAGGGTTGATTTTGGTGGAGATCGGTGAACAGACGTTTGACGATGCCTTCGAGGAGTTAATCGATTTAGGAGTCGAAGATATCAACGATATTGGAGACGGGCTTGTCGAATTGGTTACGGATCCAAAAGAGTTTGGTAAAATTGCCAATGAGGTGAAAAATGGTGGGAAATATAAGATCAAAGAGATGGAGATTGGATACCTTCCAAAAGAGGACATGATGACTACTATTGAGGATCCAGATACCAAAGAGTCTTATGACAAGTTCATGAGGATGTTGGAAGATTTGGATGATGTTGAACAGGTCTATACGAACTTGGCCTAATTTGTACCCGGAGTTCCTGTCTGTCTGTCCTATTTCTTTTTCCCTTTTGGGGGTAGGAGGTGTTGAAAATTTTAGTCAAGGGTTGTGTGAAAAGTGGATCGACTTTTCATGGGTGTGAACAATTTGCAATGGAAGACACAGAAGGTGGCACAGTACACATTCAATGTTGCAACTGAAGTCAGACCTTTTCGTGACATCCTACATATATGTCAAGAAATGGAGCGATGGAATGACCGATCGTCCTGTATTGATTTATACTTGTAAATAATAATAATATACTTCAGTAGATACTTAACACCGGTTTAAGCAGAGGCTGGAGCGGCAGACTCTTCGGTAGACTCAGAAACTTCTGGTTCGATCTTCTCAGCCTCCTCGGTAGCAACAACATCTTCTGGTGACTCCTTATCTGGAACTTCTTCAACAGGTGCAGCCTTTGGAGATGGAGACTGCTTCAAAACCTCTTCAAGTTTCTCGTTGTGAGTTGGAACCTTACGTCCCAACTTGAGGTTCTTGTCATGAGTAAGATGCTTCCAAGAGAAGTAGGTGGCGGAACAACAGACAACAAAGCAGGCAGCATAAAGTGGATAAAGTTCTGGTGGAATACTAGCCAAGAAACCTTTCTTCTTTGGCTGCTCCTTGGCAGCTTGCTGCATTGTCTTCCAAGTTGGTCTCATCATAGACCGTCTAGTTGGGGCCATGAAAGACTTCACGGATGGTCTCATTAATTGAATGAAGGAGGCTCTCATCTTTTTTCCTAAGGTTTTCTAAAGAGAACAAACTTATTTAAGGTTGGTTAAAATTGAGTATTTAAATTCCTCACTTACTTGAATCTCTCATCAAATCTTTTGGCCCAATTGGAGGAGAGGAAAAAAAAATTGGTGTAGTGGTGGATGGGTGGAAGCAAAGAAGAAAAAAATCCGTCCTGCGTCGATCGTCCCCAAGTTTTTCTTTTCAATTTTCATCTTAAGCTTTTCGGCTCCTTTTTTCTCGCTCTCTCTCATATTGCTTCCTATGGGTGGACATCGCAGATCGCCATCGAAGGAGATCCGGGAAACCGGGGATGACAAGCTTTTGAATGTTTTGACTAAGGCTTCTGGCTCGCATGCCACTGTGACTCTTGTTTCTGGAAGAAAAGTCTCGGGGATTGTGAACACAGTGGGAGATTTGTCCAGTAGTGGGTTCAGTGTCGCGTTGAAGTATCCCGTTGAAGAAGAGCCAGCCAAAGGTGGTAGTTCAAATACTGTCTTCAAAGACGACAATTTCGTTGTTCCTACCGAGGAATTGGGTAAAGTTCAAATTGATGGCGTTGATCTTGGCGGCAACGTTTCTTCCCAATCTACTGGTCCAACTGCCACAGATTCTCATGGATTCCGTACCGATAGTGCCATTGGTTCATCTAAGAAGATAAGAGAGCACGAATTGAAACGGTGGGTTCCAGACGAAGGAGATTCACAACCTTTGGAATCGTTGGAGCGTAGTTCTGGTAATGATTCTGGTCACTGGGATCAGTTTGCTACCAACGAACGTAAGTTCGGAATTCATTCGACTTTTGATGAATCTCTTTACACTACCCGGATCTCACGAGAAGGTGCCGACTATCAGCGCAGATTCAGAGAAGCTGAACGGTTAGCACGTGAAATTGAAGCCTCGAAAGCCCATGGTCATATGGCTGAAGAGAGAGGTCAAGCTGTGGATGATTCCGGTATGGATGAGGAAGATAAGTATTCTGGTGTGGCAAGAGAACCTGCCACAAAAGACGATAAGATCTTGATGGGTATGTTGAAAAATGCTGGAAGCGGCAGTGGTAATAAGTCGGGCACGAATACTCCTAAGAATACTACTTCTGGTGCATCTCAAGGTGCCATCAAACCGATCGCTCCGGGCAAGTATGCTACCCCAAGACAGCGTGCAGCTGCGTTCCATAACGATCCAGCAGTGATTTTCTCGTCTGCTGCAAATGGGACTCCTACCGGTCCTGCCAACTCACAGGCATCCACACCTTCTCCTGCCAGTATTCCAAAGAAGCCACCTACGAGATCGGACGAGACTGCTACTATTACCTCCCCTACTGAGCAACCTTCGAAGGTCAACTCACCTGCAGCTGTATCGATTGCATCTGCGTCTTCTGGCCGCTCATCAAACTCACCAGCTCCAAATTATGCCAAACAGCACCACCACAAGAACCGGACCCAGCAGTCATTCTTTGGTCGTGATGCTATTCCTAAAGAGAAGAAGCACGGTAAAGTATTTGTCCGGTTCAATGTCCTTATCAGTGCCAAGAATGAAGCCAATAAAAAGGGTGAAACTAAAGTCGTTGTCAACATCGAAAAGCCATTCACTGCCACTCCAACTTGGCCTTCTACATCTACCGGTAGCTACAAACAACAGTTCTCTAGACAGCCAGAATGGATCCAACCTCCTCAACAGAAGATGTTAATTCCTCCACAGATGCCAATGATGTCACCTCAAGGTATGCAAGCACCTCCAATGATGATGGCCAATGGAGCACCACCTTCATCGATTCCATCACCAATGTCTCCAACGCCAGACCAACAGGTTCAGATGCCTATGCAAATGCCTCAGTATCCATTTGCTTATCAGCAACCTTTCATGCCAATGTATGGAGCTCCGATTCCTCAAGGTACAGCTCCAATGCAATTCTACCCACAACAAGGTGTTCCTCCTATGATGTCAAATAATGGAGGAAACTCTACAAACAACAATAATAGGCGGAGGTATCAACATCATTAAGTAATAGGAACCTCTTTAGATCTCCGTTTGTACTCAATCAAATCTCTTCACGTACATTTATTTTTTCATAAAATCCCAATTTGAGCCTTGCAGAATTTTAACTTCATGGCTGAACCTATCAGAGTCCTGGGAGGATTGTATATTTCGTCATTTAAACCTCTTGAAGAAGGTGTGGACCTTCACGAACAAGGTATTGACAATATACTTTCCGTCCAAAAGCAGTGCATTCCTGAAACTTACAAGAATTACAATAGATTGCAGATCTCTATAGACGATCTAGCCAAAGAGGATCTTTTGGGCCATCTGGCAGCTACTAATAGGTTCATTGAGCAAGGACTGCATGGAGATCCAAACAAAAAAGGTAAAGTGTTAGTTCATTGCAATGCAGGCAGATCGAGATCTGTTGCTGTGATTATGGCATACTTAATGAAGAAGTTTGATCTGTCATATGATCAGGCACTATATGCAGTGAAAAGAAGATATCCCAAAGATACAGAGTTGGGACCAAATGAAGGGTTTGTGCAGCAACTGAAATTATACAAGGCTTGTGGATGTACGGACGATGTTGAAGAGTTGGATGCCAAGTATCCCGAGTACAGGATATGGAGATTGGAACGGTTGCGACAGGCTACTTTACAGACCTCCAATGCATTCAGAGATATCTCATACAAGAAAGATGCTACATCGTATGTGTTGAGATGCAAGAAGTGTGGACAGGTGTTAGGTGATGACAGTTCAGTGATACCACATGAGCCACCTAAAGATGATGATGATAAGCAGAAATACTTTGTAAAGACGGCATTCTGGACCAAGGAAGTTGTTGGAATCGAAAAAGCTGAGACGAAGTGTACTCAGTTCTTCGTAGAACCGTTGAAATGGATGCGTCCAGAGCTTGAGAAAGGTGAGATGGAAGGACGGTTTGACTGTTTCAAATGTGGATCCAAAGTCGGTGGATACCACTGGCAAGGGTCCAGATGTTCGTGCGGTAGATGGATGACTCCTGCCATACATTTGCAAGCAGCTAAAGTTGATCGTATAGATAGGAAATAATATAGCAAAGGTCGTTTATATATTTATTGGACCGTCATGTCGTGGTCAGAGGAGTCTTCTTCAAATGCAGTGGTAGCTGCAGTTGTTCCTGAAAGTATAGCGCTTGGTGCCAACGTGGTACTTGTACCCAATCCAGCAGTAGTCCCAGTAGCCAGCCCTGTATCTGGCTCACCGATATCGAGCTCATCGTCTTGGAATGACGAGTTACCTAAAAAGCTCGAATTCATAGGTTTGCTACGTTCCATCATCGCATGATCTATCTGATACTCTTCGGCAGCCATGAAGAACTGCCCATCGTCAGCATCTTCAACAGGTGTCCGGTCCAGCTGGTCACCGATGTTGTCGTCGATAGCGTCATCCATGCTGTTTTCTTCGTATTCCTCTCCATCATCATCATTATCATTCATCATCGAATCCCTATCCTCGATATTAGCGTCCAGATCACGCTCTAACATTGACTGGATATCGTCTCGGCTATCGCTCTCATCAGGACGTCCACTCAGTTGAGAATCCATACCAACACCCTCTCCTGTGCTGTTGTTGATTCCCTGCTCATTACCCGGAGTCACCTCAACGTACTCATTACCTGTCTCAGGTGCAACACTCCCTTGTTCGTCAATCAGTTGCCTCATTGTCTTATCGGTGCCCATCGGTTTCAAATAGTCGTATCCAATGTACTGCATGCTGTTCAAGTATTTTATTTGCGAAGTCAATTCCAAGTTCAATTGGTCTACGGTGGTGCTGAGATCGTTGAATCCAGACCCGTTCTCACCTGTAGAAGTAACACCCATCTGTAACGAGGAATCGCCCTGTTCCAAAGCACCGGCCATTGCTGCACTATATGAAGTCATTGGTGGGTACTCAAGCTTGTTTGAACCGGCTTTCTTCTTGTTACCATCTTTACTGATCCCTCGCATCCAAAGTCGGTGTGCATCACCCGGTATTATGTTAGGCAGATACATTTATGTGTTAGCAAAAGAAGGAAATGTCTAAACAATAAAGGAAGAAATAATTCGATCTGCCAGCTACGCTGTGGGGAGCGGGAGAGAGAGTGGGGGTGGTCCACCCGGAAATTGTCTGGCGGAGAAAAAAACTTTACTAGGCCCAATTGGGAAGTGAAGGCAGGGACCAAAAGGTACCTACTGCGCCCTGCGCCAACGTTTGATAGGAAACACCGTTAGCTATCGAATCCGTTATTGAGCCGTCAATTTGTATACTGAAGTTCGCATTGTATGTCCATTCTGAAGATCTTCCTCAACTTCCCCCAAGAACGAATTGTCCTCAGATCCGCAGATCCGCACATCCTCTCGTCTATCCAACGCGCATTATGTAAGGAACGCGAGGTGTGAAAAAAACTAAAACGCCAAGACATTCAAGTAGATCTGAATCCGAAATTTTGATCTTTCTTCCTTCTACGCACCCCCTCTTAAGGAGAAAGCATTTGTTGAGATGTTTGTTTCGAGGCGGTTGAAGTCGATAACGTTGGGAGCTATGGCTCTTACTTGCATCCTACTGTTTACCAGTACCTTCTCAAACAGTGACATGAAGGATCGGATCCGTGCTGCTTCTCAAGGGTCGATCAACGAGGCTCAAAACTGGGTAAAGTCTAAGCCTTCAAAGGGAAAAGGAAGTTTAGGTGATTCCATAGCCAAGTCTAGAGGCTATGATCATATCATTTACAACTTGCACGGTAAAACACACGATGGACAGCCATCACTTGCATTAACTGAGAATGAACTATTCGAAGACTTGAAGAACCTTAAAAAGACCGACTATCCTCAGCATCATCAGAAGGATCCTAACAATCCATTGGATGGAACCATCTTAGACAATCCAAAGCATACAAATCCAAATAGAGCACCAGTTCCTCCTGGATATGTTGGTAAGATGGATCATTCTTATAGACCTTACGAACAGTACCGTGTCGTTAAGAGCTCTTACGGTACCAAGGAGAAGATTCCACGTGCAACAATGTTCACCATTGTTCGGAATAGTGAAATCAAGGATATTGTTGGATCTATTCAACAGTTGGAGTCGCGGTTTAATCATAGGTTCCACTATGACTGGGTCTTCGTTAACGATGAACCGTTCACCGAAGAATTTATCATTCAAACTTCTGCATTCGTCTCTGGAACCGCTCGGTACGGTATTATACCTCATGAGCACTGGTCGTATCCTGACTACATAGACCAGCAGAAAGCACTAGAGTATAGACAATCTGAGGAGGCTAAAAGTATAATATATGGAGATAGTGAGTCATATCGATTTATGTGTCGGTACAACTCTCGCTATTTCTATAAGCATCCGATCATGGACGACTACGAGTGGTATTGGCGTGTCGAACCATCTGTCACTTTCCAATGTGATATCTTGGAAGATCCATTCCGTTACATGGTGGAAACCAATTCGTTATATGGAACCACGGTGCCATTCTTGGAGTATCCACTTACCGTCAAGACTTTGTGGAGAACTGCCAAGGCTTGGTGGGACAACAACGAAGCTGGCAAGAAGGCATTGTTACCATCGGACCAGTCATTGATGGCATTTGTCTCTGATGATGATGGTGAGCATTATAACTTCTGTCATTTCTGGACAAACTTCGAGATCGCTAGAGTTGATCTATGGAGATCAGAACTTTATGAAAGCTTTGTCGATGCATTGGATAGATCAGGAGGATTCTTCTACGAGAGATGGGGAGATGCTCCAGTCCATACCATCTTTGTTTCGACCATGATTCCTAAACGCCAAGTACATCTATTCCAGGAGATCTCGTATCAGCACTCCTTGGCCACTACATGTCCTGAAGATGATGAGTATTATCGTCGTGCACGTTGTACCTGTGAGCAGAAGAGTAGTTACCTTGTCTCCAGTTTGGAATGGTGTCCACGTCTTTATATGACCGCCTCTGAAGAACCATTGATGAAAGATTTCAATAAGTATCTCCAAGAGGCTGGTAGACCACCACTTTCAGAAGACTCTCCAGTGACTAGAGCCAAACGTCGTGGAGAGATCAACATGGCAGCGGAACAGAACGAGAACTTTGATATGGTTTGGGATATCGAACATGGTATGGACCAGGACGTTGTGAACCAGCGGTCACAAGCTCGTAAGACGGCACGTGAAAAGGCCATGAAGGACGCTGAGTTGAAGGACCAACAAGACTTCCCAGAGTTACAGCAACAGCAGCAACAACAGCAGCAACAAGAACCTGTTCAGGCTGAAAAGCAGGACCCTCCTAAACTAGTGAACTCTGAGAACGTCGTAAATGAGCCAGCTATTCTATAACAGATATACATACATACATCATTATACCGGAAATCGTCTAATTCAAATTATGTACACGATTAAATATATGAAGCTCCATCCTAAGAGAGCCTTTGGTCCTTTTCACCGAAGAACCTGTCCCATTGACCAGTTTTGTGGAGCATCATGAGAACAAGAACGACTGGTAATTGCCAAATCGAACCCCAAAAGGTGCTTCTAGCATAAGTGTTTGCCAACTGAATGGCTTCTTTAGTTGGGCCACCTGCAGCGAGAGTTTTCTTCGAATAGTTTTGATGTTGCTGCCACCAGAACTTGAAAGACCAATAACTCAAGTAGGCATTCAAGACTGATGAGTCCAAAACAAAGTATTTATCACAGACTCCAAAGTATGACATGCCAATACAGATTGGGAACATTAAGAGAGAATAACGTAAGGCAACACGGGCATTAAGTTTTGGATTAACAAATGCCGTCATGACATAGCCGGCTTTTTGATACTCGGATTTGATGTTATGACTGAGTGAGTTGAAATGTGGGAATTGCCAAGCGTATAACAAAGCTGCGAGACACCATGCACCAGGATCTGTCAGTGACGAACAGGCCGCCCAACCCATCAAAGGTGGGATCGCTCCGACGACGGCACCAACCCAAGTGTTCAAGATAGATTTACGTTTCAAAGAAGTGTAAACCCAGGAATAGAGGAAGATATTCAATAGTCCCAAGGCTGACACTATCGGGTTGACTCCATAGTAAAGGATCGAACATCCAAGAGCTCCAGTAATTCCGGCAAACGTGAATGCTTCATTTGGAGTTATCTTACCTGAGACAACTGGACGAGTCGAAGTTCTCACCATCTGTTTATCAAACTCGGGTTCTCTGCCCATATTGATAGCGTTGGCAGCGCCAGACGCTAGACTTGTACCTGTAGTGAGGCACAGGAAGGAAACAACGTCGGATGCACCCGGTGCTAGGACGTATGAACAGATCGATGAAAGCATGATCAAGAATGTAAGGTTAGGTTTGGTTAACACAATGTATGGGTTGACCAGTTTCTTCAACGAAATATCTCCTGTCTTGTATTGTTGTAACACAGACCGCTTGTCCGCTTTCGGTTTCTTCGACTTCACTTCAAACGGTAATGAACTCGTTGTTTCAATCGGATGGCATAGACCTACCATCTCAGAAGATCTCGTATCAACTGTATCGATACTGTCTTCTTTCTGTTGTTCTTGTTGTTTTTTTTGTATGTTGTTAGCATGGATGTCTTCAGCGGTGTGAGCTACATCCTGTGAAATGCCCGTTATCAATCGGTAGTTAGGCATGAACTGTATCGATGCCTGACCAACCATGGGGCTATTGAAACCAGTAGCGTTCAAAATCCTGTTAGCATAGTAGAAACTTGCCTGCGGCCCGCCGCGGGACATTGACAATAGCCTCCTACCAGTCTTTATAGCCGGCATGAGCAAGCCACAGCCCGTTCCTGGCCTCCACATCATGATTAGAGGAACCACCATGAAAAAAGACGAGTGGTAGTTAGCGGGACAAATTTTCAGTGACAGCAGGAAATATACGCAAACGCCGGAGGAAGCTCGGGAGGTGGGGGAAATAGGAGGAACGGAATAGAGGGGAGGAAGAGGAAGGTATAAATCCCGAGTTTCGTGTATGACACTACTATTTATATTGGGTACATAGGATGGATTGCTTCCATTATCAAGCAGAAGCAGCAGCAGCTGCTGCATCCTTCTTAACAGTCTCGTTGGAAGAGTCGTCGTTCTTGCCGAGATCTTTATCGTTCAACTTTTTATTCTCGATCTTATTCTCAATCAAATCATGGAAAGCGATTATGGACCTAACCAGACTGCTGACATAGAGAAGCATTAATTCATCGTTAGTCTTCACGTTGAATGAGTTCGATAGTTGACGGTTTTCAGACTCTATATTCTCATTTGTAATTGATTCCTTCTCTTCCAATGCTTTAACTTCTTCAGCCTTCTTTCCAGAGTCTCCCGCGGCAGCCAACTTCTTTGCACGTTTAATGTCAGCTGCATTCTCAGACAATCCAGAGATGTTTGGGAATCTGTTGAATATATCTTGCAATTTGCCCAAGATTGTGTTATTAATTGGTAATTCTCCTGATATCACCTTATCAATGTAAGCAGCAATCCGTTGAACACGTTCATCCAATGAGATCAGTGATTGGAAGTTATGAGTTAAATTTAATGCTAGGTTTCCACACGCTTGGTCTCTGATGTCACGCAAAAGATGTTCCACACCAATCTCTTCTGCCTCCTCTGCTTGAATGGATGATGGCAAATGCACAAAGGTCTTCTCACTCGATGATCCATCCTCTTTAATCTCTTCAACAGCAACGTAACAGTCTGTAGGAATGTCGATCTTATCGGTAGAGTTGACGTCCACAATCAACAGCAATGGGTTTGGAACAAACGTTTTAAACACTTCATTGATCTCTAAATCGTTCTCTCTCAGCTTTGGGCCCGAATGGTACCAGCCAATCAGCTTCTCCTTCGCATTAATCTTCTTAAACATCTCCATCATAGAATCAATAAAATTGTGATCCAAGAACCAAATCTTGGAGTTCTTCTCATCTTCTTCGAATGGGATAGCAAAAGAGTTTGTCACTTTGATCGCCTTCTTGTCGGAGGCGTCACCAAGTATCACTCCAATCACACGCTTATTAGAGTTGTTTGACGAAGTAGACGAAGCCAGAATCCGCTCGTAATGGTCAACAACAGACAGCAACACCAATGGTGCCACTGTTGCTGTACTTTTATCATAATTCGACATCTCTAATGAAAAGAAGCCAGAAGTACTGAGAGGGAAGAAATTGAAAATACCTCGACTGGAAATATATCTCCCTCGACTACCGTCCACCACCGTCCTCGCGCGCTGCTTCATTTTTTTTTTTCTATCACATGCGTTATAGTGAAAAATCAACAAACTTAACCAGTTAGGTACATCATGTCTTCTTCTCTTTCGAGGCCGTTGACTCGGGCTTTCAACAAGGGGTTGCTATTGGACAACTCCGCGGCGATTCCTGCCCCTACTAAGAGTAAACTGCCTCGTTTTGTCATGTTTGCCCGCCAATATACCGTTCATCACTACGATTTCCCTCGAATCCCTAGACCCAGTAGAAACGTCTTCTACTACTCGTTTGGATCTGTGTCAATTGCTGGCTCAATTCGTCGGTTCTCATCCATACCTCGTACTAATAGACGTGTGATTGGGTCAAGACATGGTGCACAGTTCTTGGCTAACACTAAACGTCTCTTCTCAACAGGAGGTCGTAAACTGTTTGCAAGCACACGACAACAAAGATCACAGTTCTCCAAACAAGTCTCGTCTTCGTCTAAAACGGCTTTCAGGTTTAGGTATATGTTGGTAGCTACCTTCATTACAATTTTCTTCTTTGGCGTCATAGGTCGGTATGAGTATCAGCCGTATGATCAAGATGGTGAATTGGAAGACGCAGATGAAGAGGCTGTTTCTAAACACAAGTCCAAGAAACATCGATCCATCCATCCAACCAACGTGGCTCTGTTTGTATATGAGTCGTTACCTTTGAATGCAATTTCTCGTCTTTGGGGAAGAGTCAACAGGTTCAACTTACCAGAATGGCTACGTACTCCTGGCTTCAAGTTCTATTCCGCTGTGTTCGGTGTCAACTTGGACGAAATGCAAGACCCTGATCTCACTCATTATCATAACCTTTCAGAGTTTTTCTACAGAAACATCAAGCCTTCTGCACGTCCAATTGACCACTCGGCTGAACTATGTGCTCCCTGTGACGGTAAAGTCATGAAGCTAGGAGTTGTCGAAGAGAACGGTGAAATCGAACAAGTTAAAGGTATGACTTATAGTGTGGACTCATTCTTGGGTACTTCCGCTGCTCCTAAAGTCAATCCTGTTAAAACAATCGAGTACCCTTCACAATCACCAGAAGAATCCGATAGCATCGCTCAAAAGTTTATCGAAGACTATAAACTTATCAGAGATCCAGATACTTCTCCGGAACGTGATAATGAACTCGTCCATTTCTCTGAACAAGGTGATCGTGCCCTCTTACATCCTTCAGTTTCTGATGTCATTCGCATATCATCACGTCTTTATGAGCCAGATCCTGATACTTCACACAAACTATTCTATGCTGTGATCTACCTCAGTCCTGGAGACTATCATCATTTCCATTCTCCATCGAACTGGGTCGCTACAACACGTCGTCATTTCGCTGGTGAACTTTACTCTGTGGCTCCATTTTTGCAGAAAAGCCTTAACAATCTGTTTGTGCTTAACGAAAGAGTCGCTCTACTGGGTTATTGGCGCCATGGATTCTTCAGTATGACTCCAGTCGGTGCTACTAATGTCGGCTCAATTAAACTCAACTTCGATAAAGATCTTTCTACAAACACTCCGTATGAGCTCCCAGAAGCGAGGGCGGGCCCTCGCAAGAAGATCAAGAAGAATACTTGCTACGAAGCTGTCTACAATAATGCCTCTGAACTGCTTGAAGGCCAACCTCTTTTCAAAGGTGATGAGATGGGAGGATTCATGTTAGGTTCTACTGTGGTTCTGTGCTTCGAGGCACCTTCTGATTTCGAGTTCTCTGTAAATGAAGGCGAGCATGTCCAGGTTGGACAGTTCTTTGGTTCTTCTAACCCATCGGTCAAATCATAACGACCAGAATTATATTTGTATATTAATCTAATTAGACATTCTCTCGAATAGTTCATTCCGTAATCGTTCCACAAACTTCACATTCAGGTATTGCATGCTCTCTTCTTCATTAGAATTCATCTGTCTTGGCTTCAATTTGCCAAAGTGATCTTCAAATGTATCGTTGAATGAGTCCTCCGCTTCTTCCATATCTACATCAAGGATCCCTCCTCCACCACTAGAGGATTTCACCCTGTCAGCATGATCCAAAGTCTCTTGCACGTGTGCTCTCTGCAATGCGAGTTCTTCTGCTCGAGTTTTCCTGTCTTTAGATGGTACTTGATCAACATAACTGAACAGCAAATTCAAGTTCCACAACTTGTCTGCACTATTAGACTTCAGCATATGTTTCAACTCCATCTCCATGTCTAAAACTGACGCTTCCCTTTCTCCCTTCGCATACAGTTTGATTTCACTATCCTTGAAGTTTCGGAAAACAGATAGATGGTTCAGTTCCATCAATGAGTTCTGTTTGTTGGTCTTCAAATCCTTTGCCTCTTCTAATGAAACCATCGAATCAAAACTTAAATTCAAGTTTTGGTACTGTGGCCGATCATATGTGAACAGTGTTAAGTTCCTTTTGAACTTTTCACTCTGGTTAGGCATGTTGATCTCAACCGAGAAATACTTTTCACTCGGTGAAGGACAAACAACAATCCTGTTTAATTGGCTAAGGCTTGGTAACAGGCATGGAGAGGTCCTTCTCAAAACAGATGAATCGTTCAATTCGATATCCACATTCACTTTAATAGGCTGCTTGTCAGCAATATTTCTAACAACAAGACATCTATTCTCAACGGCAAGAACCCAGAAATGACGTAAAGCTTGTAATAAGACCTCATTCCCATCATTTTGAGAATCATAGCTGTTAGTTGAGTAAACTGGATAAATTGCTGTAAGAAGAGCAGCAATACTGAAGTTGTCGTCGGTATCAAATGCCTGTTGCCCACTTCCCAGGAATAGGAATCCGAGTGCACTATTCACTGCAATGTAATTACCATAGTTCGTGTACCTATCAGTAATACCTTGTAAATACCTGGCTCTACGCATGACATCCAAATCTCCTGTGCCTGCCATAATAATCGATAAGCCTATCAAGATGACATCTCTGGCGTTTCTTGTACCGGTAAGTGCCACTCTCTCATCATAATTCGTTGGTTCATTATCACAGAGACTGGTCAACTGGTCAAAGTATCTCAGTAAAGTTTCCTTTGCAACCAAGTTTCCGGTAGATGCATATTTGACGGCTATGGATAATAACTGGCCTGCAATAATGTTAACATATGGTAAGAAATCACTATCGAGTTCAGTCAGCTTATCCACGTGGAACACTTCAGAAACACAACTAGGGATTTGACTTTCAACCCAACGAACTGTTGGTTCAATAGAATCCCACAGTATAAGATTTTGGGCAAGACAACGCAAAAGCAAGAAGTCCGGACGAATGTAGTCAATAAGTTGTGAAGTATCAGGTATGGCGAGCTTTTTCGCAACTTCTTCATTATTTGTGCGCAGAAAGATCATCATTAGAGCCATGGTAGCACCTCCACAAGACTTGTCAAGTTCGGCTGCCGTTTGAATATCTCTAATGAGTGTGGCCAGAGAAATCAAACGATCCACAATATGCGTATCAGAGAGTAGTTCTCCCTTTCCAAGGTTGATGTATCCCAATGCAATACCTGAGGCAAGGCGGTAGCCTTCATTAACCACTGGTTGTTCATTGATAGTTAGTACCGAAGAGATCTGGGATAATATGATCTCTGACATCCGACGATGTTGAGATCCCATATAAAGCAGTCCAATACCAATAATACCTGCCGTTTGGACGGGTAACTGAACATTGAGATTAGTTGATCCACTTGGAAGTAGGGCCACGACGTGAACCGAAAGCACTTTGGTGAGTTTTGTATCCATAGTTCCCTTTAAACTAGCTGCCATACCAAGGAGAAGTCCAATACTGGTGTAGCTATGTTTGGGGCCCAAGTAGTTATAAATGTGCCATTCCTCCAGATCTTTTAAGTGACCATTCAAACCAAGACCTAATAAAAATCCTGCGTGTTGAGCATTCAATGTTGAAGGTCTGTTGAAAACGATCCAGCTTCCATTGATCTCCTTGAAATCTCTGGAAACCATTAGACCCGCGCTTGCACCGTTGTGGAAGTATCCCCAATCCATTAGGTAAGGATCGATGGAGTCTTTTTCAAGACTGACATTGACCATTTCAGGTAATATTAGTGCATCAAAGTTCATCTTTGGAATTGGGAACTTTTCTGTGACTAAAGGTTTCCGACTAGACAAATAGATGGCAGCCCTTCCAATCGGCATGGTTAAGGTTCTCACTGCAAGTTTGGCACCCAATGAACGCTCTCTGATCAGTCTTTCGTTTTCATCCATTGTGGGAGGCAGTTTAAGCATTGCAGTTTGTACTCTTGAAGTTTGAAGTATTCTGGTCACTTCATAATACCGACGATCTTCCGAAAATATCAGACGAACAACATGATACATATCTGCTTCTGCCTGTCCATCCCAAGGACCAAGAACCTCGGTGTTATTAACAAATTTGAGGATCTGTGACATCTCCTTGGGTCCCTTGCTATTCTTCATATTCATTGTAGCTATCTGGCAGGATAACAAGTTTTCCACAGACTCCGAATCGTTGAATTGAAGAAGATCCTTCCTATCGACAAGTCTTAATTCTTCAGCATTCAAAGTCTGTTGAGCAGAAACTTTGCTTTGGCATGCTAGAATCTTATTCTTCAGTATTGCATACACACCGGCAGGGTATGTGTCCAGATCAGAACTCTTAATGCCGTAGTCAGACATTGTTCTGATCAAATCCTCTTCGGTGAATTGAGGTGAAATTAGAATTTCAAACAATCGAAGAACGTAGTATGTGCGTGGAATGATCTGCTCGTCTGTACTTTCATCCTCTTCAACTAGTTGAGAGAATGTAAAATATGGTACTATTCTATCTGTGAACAGACTGGAAAGAGATTGGAATAAGTTAGGAGGAACAGTCATTGGTTGCAAAGTGAAACTTTTAGTTTGTCTCTCGATAAGCTTGAGATCGATATTGTAGTATCGAATCCACTTATCAGACCAGCCCATCCAACTGGCAAACTGTGTTAGGAATATACCTAGCTTCTCCACTCGTTCTGTTTCTAAAACGTTCAATCTCAAATCTTCTCTAACCAAATGGATTGAAATGAGAATCATTGGTAGCAGAGTATCTAACAAGTTACCCTCTCTGTTGGCAGCGGCTAATGGTAAAAGCTGTGTAATTTCATTCCTTTTCAACATTTCGTTGGTGAAATGAACTCCATCATGGAGAGATGTCATTGATAATAGTGTTATAACGAAAATACTCCAATCGGTCGACCCTGGAATTGATCTGTTTGCATACCAGCGAGTCCAGAACAGTTCGTAGATGTTTGCGCTTGCAAGGTATTTCAATGAATTCAGAAGCGTCTTAACAAGACTATCAGTTGGTTCGTCATAAGTAACCCAAGTATGATGCTCGTTGTCGGTACCTTTATAAATAACGTTGGAACCGTAGCTCCCATCTAGAGAGATGACTTGGAATCCATTGGTTGCCACAGTAGAGATTTGCAAGAACGGATTGTATAAAACAAGTTCATTGTCGGTCTTTGTTAGTACGATGTAACCTTCTCTATTGTCGAACCGACAAGAATCAATACCCTCAACAGAATGCGTAGTTTTGAACATAGGCAGAGACACAACGCTGGTAGGATAGTTGTAGATGTAGAATTGAATTGTTTGTCCATCACAAACAACAACAGCTTGTTCGTCACGATAAGATATGTTGAACGCTTTCAAGTTGGATGTTTGACAGGTGAAAGAGTCCATCTTGCTGAAAATGATATCTTTACTGAGTCCTAACGTATCAAAAGTAGTCGAACTGTTGGTGCCCAGATCTGGCTTGTAATCTCCGGAGATCAACCTATCATGGGATAGGTTAGAAGACCATCTCATGGGTCCGCTATCATCTAATATACGTGATGAGCTTGGAGTACGAGCCTGGCCTCCGGAACTGGTAGTATCAGGATTGATTCCACTTGAAGTTGACATCGATCTGTTACTACTCTTTCTCAAGCCACCATAAGAACCGGACTTCTTTCTGGGTTCTCGTCTATTGTTGGAAAGGTACCTTATGTGATATATGGTGATAGAAGTTTCAACAGGATCAAAGGAAACTGCCAAAGAATGATCAGATGTCGGTGGGAAACAGATCAATTCCTCACTGGGGAGGAAAGAGTTGATCGAAGATGAGACTATCAGGCCTACCTCATTCAATGGATCCAGCAATGTCAAGAAATTAGTCTCTGTTGACGACAGGCTCGAAACAGTAGTCTCAGCTGTATTGACTCCAGAACTCTGCATCCTATTGAATATACATCCATTTTGGAACGGGAATGCTCTCTTGATATAGAATGGGAAACTAACCACTTTATAGTCACCCCGCTTGCCGTACACCCTAATCTGGTCTTTGAAAACAACCATGAGCACCTCGTTCTTGTCTTCAATCCTCTTGTTGTTACCGAAAGTTGTATAGAAACAATCAATTACCGGCTCATCATAATCAAACCGTCTGGTGATCAGATCTCCACTGGTGCAGATCACTTTGGATCCAACGTAATAGAGTCTTCTGTCATCAGTCCAAATTGTCACTTTATAGTTCTGAGGCAGCGTCATCTTCACCAATCGGCTGCTTATGGGCCCAAGGTCAGGCCTTGAGTCTGTCCCGGCTCCAGATATTGCCGAAGTTGACATTTCTGTAGAAGAACAAAGTGATAGTTACGAGATCAAGTTCAGAAAAACACGCATTGGGTACTTTTGGCCAAATAAAAAAAAACTCAAGTAAATAAGGTTCACTATCTCTTCTTGAAAGATAACAAAAGATGTCACTCTTCAACACGATACGGTATGTAGCGAGCGAGAAGACAAAGTTAAAACAATAATACTAACATACAGTGGCTTTGGAAGAAACTCGAAGAAGAAAGAGGGCAAGAAATACACTGAGCCCAATTTCAACAACAACTCGAATCATTCGTTGCTAAGTCAACAACAGCATGGATTATACAACATTAGCAATGCTAGTGGCTCAAATGCGTCGCTGAGACGTACATACTCTCCCTCAAAGAGCAACCGTAAGGGAAAACTGACGACAAGGAATCATCATCAGCAACCGCAGCAACAACAGCAGGCAGATCAATTCTCTGGGCGCACCACCATAACAACACAACAGCAACCGCAGCAGCAGCAACAACAACAGAAGGAAAGCCCACGAGCGGCACCACCTCTTTTCATGTGTGAGCCATTTGTTCGTACAGCTCTGGTGAAAGGTTCATATAAAACGATTGTTCAATTACCCAAGTATGTTGATTACTATGAATGGCTCGCTTTGAATACTTTTGAGTTTTTCAATATGATAAACAAGTTCTATGGAATCATTTCAGAGTATGTGACTGCAGATAAGTTCCCAAGGATGATGGCGGATCCTAAGACCGAATACGCATGGGTGAACAGCAACGGGAAGACTGTTTCATTACCAGCAAATCAATACATAGAGTTTGCACTTTCTTGGATTAGCAATAAGATCAACGATCAATCGATCTTCCCGACTAAATCCGGAATGGCTTTCCCACCATCGTTCTTGAACGATGTTCGTGGTATCTGCAAACAGATCTTCAGGATCATAGCTCACATATATTGGAATCACTTCGATAAGATAATCCATCTATCGTTGGAAGCACATTGGAGTTCATTCTTTTCGCATTTCACATCCTTCATTAGGGAATTCAATCTGATCGAGCCAAAGGAATTGCAACCGTTGGCACCATTGATTGCTGACCTTGAAAGTCAAGGTAAGATCATCCCACTGGAAGATCCTGGATCTCTACCATCTTCAAGCACTGCCGTTGCCTACTAGCAAAACTTTAGATAAACACATTCTTATGTATAAGCTATAAACAGGTTTTATTTTATATGCAAAAACACGCTTAGGAAAAGAAGTATGGACTTTCCTTAACGACAGACACGTCGAACGATCCTCTTGGTGGAACTTCTGGTAGACAGAATGGAACCAACATAGTAAAGTTTCCAGAGTTATCGTCCTCGTTCGTATGATCATAACCAATTTCTTCTAAAACGGTAAGAGAAGTCTTGAGTTGACTACCAAGCTCTCTTTGAGCTGGATCATCGGAAGCCATCAACGACCTACGTTGTCTCTCCACTCTCAACTCATCACTGATATGGCAGCTACGTCCCAACTTTGCACCAAGTTCCCGACGGTATTCACGAACTTTCTTGGCCACTGGCGAGTTCTTATCGACTTGAACTAACATCACGTTCTCGCCGTAACGACTCATGAATTCACAACGAACTTTGGCAACCAGATCCTTGGTATGAAGTTTAACAAACTCTTCTCTGAGAATCCGGTTCATCAGAGGAACGTCTGCCGCGTGAGTCCAGTAAGAGTCATGAACAGAAGAGAAAGAAAGTCCATACTCAGAACATCTGTTAACAGACATCAGCATGTGAGTGGCATCCAAAGAGTGGACAAAGTTTGGTGGGAATCCTTGAGCTTGCTTCCTAGAATCAACTTTCTTAACTTCATATGGGTCGTTGATAACCAAAGTCTGTAAGTTGGTCTTCACTTCACGGGATCTGTAAGTACGGTAAGGTTGAACAACTGGAAGACCCAATGGAGAGGTCCAAATGACACTAGAGAGGAACTCGGCATCTTCATCGACATCGATATCAATACGGATACTTTTACTGATCCGTTTGGCAGCAAGAGCAAGCCAATCTTGAATGGCATGAGCACCATCAAACAATTCTCTGATTGCTCCAAACACTTTAGCAGTCAAGTAAGCAGATGCTGTCACTATTTGATCTTCATCGAAATTGATCTCTTTTAAACGACGTTTAATTTGAGCCCTGGCTCCAACGTAAGTAACTCCGTAGACACTGGTCATAACAGTCTGCTTCACAGTCTTACGTTTAATGATGTCTCTAGTAGCAATGGCATCTGGAACTCCGTTTTCGTAGTCTTTTTCAACGTTCTTCAAGACAATGTGTGCAACACGTGTGTAGATATCTGAAGGACGGTCTGCTGGAACTAAGTTAACGTGCTTGGCACCTTCCAGGTCACCACCAAGTGCGGCATAATGTTGAAGACCGTTACACGTACCATCCTGATAGATAGGTTGGTGTGAGATGTATTGGGTAGGATCTTCCAACTTAAGAGCCTCAGAAAGTTCGATGGCAGATGCAAGGAATTGCCAAGGCTTGTCTGCAGTTTTCCAGAATCCTTTACCTCCAAGTGGATCTTCAGCAGAATCCAGAATATCTTTAATATGTTCATCAGTGTATGCAACACGTTCATCAAGGGAAATCTTATCGTTACCCATTAAGTTGCATAATTGAATCTTTAACCAACGGAGTCCTTCCTCTCCCAGTCTTTTACCAGTCCAGAAGCGTAACAGTCCACGAGACAAGTCGTTACCCAAATGATTGAAATGTGGTGGAATTGGGTAAGCTCTTCCTCTAAAGTCAAGAGAATGAGGGAAGAACATACGTTCTCCAACAAATGCACGTGCAATCTCCAACTTGTAGTTCATATCGCAACGCATGGACCTATTCTTGGCAAACAGGTTGCAGATATCTTGGCATTCACGACGCCAACGGAAAACTTCAGTTGGATCACTTCCCTTTGGAGGCTGTGGGGGTAAAACGACTTCTTCACGAG
Source organism: Xiuguozyma insectalens (assembly GCA_030574155.1). Taxonomy (NCBI): domain Eukaryota; kingdom Fungi; phylum Ascomycota; class Pichiomycetes; order Pichiales; family Pichiaceae; genus Xiuguozyma; species Xiuguozyma insectalens. Next base: position 167,873 of record JAJMEL010000012.1, on the reverse strand, counting down.
CAGGAGGAATCTCTAAGAATTCCTCACCGGTATTCCAGACTTTAGTCATGGCTTCCAAGATTCTCTTGTTGACTGTCCACGAAGTGTAACCCAGATTATTGAGACCTTCCATGACCTGGTCCATCTTACCGCCGATAGCAGCAGCCTTTGCATAAGCGTACTGCTCTGGGGCATTCTTCGAACGCAAAATCAATGAACGTTTCAAGTAGTATCCACCATCATTGTAAGTGGTCCATGGTTTAGGTTTGGCAATCATAGGCAAGTACTGAGCTTGAATAGATTGGTCCAATCTCTCTCTTCCCAGTTTGGATGCGAATTTTTGGTTAAGCTTAATAACACCAACTTTACCACCGTTTCTAAAATCGTAGGTATGATAAAAGGCTGGTGCAAGTGCTTTGCGAACAGTTCCAGTCTTCGGGTCTGTACCTTGCACATCCACTTTTGCAACTTGCAAAAGCAATGACATCAGGGCAGAACCAACACGGCAGTGAGATTCTGAGTCCCAAAGAAGTTGAGAGCATTCCGTCTCAGCTTGGTTGTTCTTCAAAGACTTAGACTCTGCGTTATCGATGAGTCTCTGTGCTTGGCTGCTTCTCAAAAACTTCTTGAACTCTGGAGTCTTGGAGATCGACTTATAATTTCTATGAACATCAATATCGGCAGAGAGAATGCGTTCAGACTTGTACTCAAGTTCAATAGCTTTGGAAATACCAATGACCATCTTAGAGACTGGAGCTCCACGGGCAATGTCAGATGTGACAGCATTTTTCATGACTTCGAGGATGGTAATAATGGCGATCTTTTCAGGTTTCATCAATTCAAGGAAAGGTCCATATCCAAGTTTATCGTTGAACCTTTGCTTTTCGTAAGTAGACACATGTTGTGCCTTCGGGTTGGCGGCGATTTCATCAAAGTATTTGCGGGCTTGGTGATACTCTTCGACTTCCTTTTCGATTAATGGAGTCAATTTTTGTAACCAAGTATGTAAGTAAGAACCGATCGATGATGGCATCGATTTGTCCTTGAGTTTTTCGAATTCGTGATCCCATTTAGCCTTGGCAGCTTCGATCATGGTACTTTCAAGAACTATCTGACGATCACCAGAGATCTTGTCAAGCACTTCATCGAATAATTGTTGTTTTTCGTATGGAAGAGATTCTTTCAATTCAAAGAAGTTGATCTGCTTCCCATCCTTTTGAGCCTCGAGAATAGCGGAAACATCAAGACCAAGATCAGCCTTTTCGGCTTCCTCAACAAAATCTTTAGTAAACTTGCCATCATTGTATGTGTTGACAAGTCCCAAGAGAGAATGACGAATAGCTTTCAAGTTCCAAGTAGACACGGATTTCAATTCATCTAAACCGTTCTCAATCACTTCATGTTCATTGTCAAGATCAATGACTCTAGCCTGTGCAGTTTTGATCACTTTCTTCAAGTCCTCCACATCGGAACTCTTTGGTGAAGTGACTCTATGTTCAAGATCAGGTTCACTAAGAGAACCTTCAAGTGCTGCAGCGGTGGCAGCGGCGGTGGAATCATTATGAGAAGTTTGAGCGGTAGACAATTTAGAAGCCTCTGGACCCGGTGCCACGGTCTGTGGAGCAACAGGGTCAGTCAACATGTTGTCCTGATCACCATCAGTATCATCTGCAGCTTTCAACATCAAGTCGAACAACTCTTTATAATCCTGGGGAACATCGTTGCGAAGATCTGGGCGGACACTAATGATTTTCTTGACGTTCAAGATACCAATGATATCAACATATCTAAGAATACGGGCGTTAGTATTACCGCTATCCATCATTTCATAGATGGAGAATTGTTTTGTGATCTTCTCCATTGGTTGATGCTTGTCAAAACAGAGACGGATGATCCAAGCATAGACTCTTGGGTCTTTACGGAATGAGCTGTCTCTTTCGTTCATTTGATCCAGCCATTGATTAACTTGTTCCATGGAAACCGAATCTTGTGACCCCCATTTACACAGGTATTCACACACACCATCCAGATAGTATGGATTCTTCTTATCGCCATTGGTAGGTGCCATATTTTGCAAGATTAAGTTGGCTCTACCATAGTCTTCTGACCTTAAGCATGCTTCAAATAGAGTCCATCTTTTCACTGATGTGATGCTGATTGGGGTTAGGATTCCATCGACCGGTGTTGAGATTCCAAATGATTCCGATTCTAATGGTTTTGTAATAGCCGGTGCTTTCAACTGAGTATACACATCATCCAATGTTGCAGGTGGCTTGTTGATAGGAATTGAGACTCGGGTTGTGTACAGTCCTGTTAACTTTTTCTGTGATGAAAAAGTTCTCAAGGTCTGCAAACTCCGTGCTCCCATGCAACGGCCTTGTGTCCTCACTGTTCCAATAGATAACATCTCTTTACGCAAGATCTGTACCCAATGTTAGAAAGAACCTTAATGAGCTGGTGAGAGTGAAATTTTTTTTTTTTTTTTCTAGATAGACATTTTTCATACATATTTTTTTTCACACACCTTAAATTTTTTTTCTTTTTTTTTGCCGCAGGCAAAAGACCAGATTCCGAGCCCACCGCCGCCGAATCGAGAATGTGATGGTCGATCGACGAGTCTATAAGAAGCAAGGATTTCTATAGATGACCATCGTCCATTGTTAGTACATTCATAGGCTCTCTAGAATGAGTTGGATCAAGGTAGTTATTGGTATTCCAAAGTGAGATGCGTGAAATTGTACCTGCAAGAACAAAACAGCTGTCTTCTTTCTCTTCTTGGCTGTCTTCAGTGAGGAAACGGAGCATTGGCCAGCAATGGACTGCGTCTTGACGTTTCCACAGCTTGACTCTACCACAGTTGGCTAGTGCAGAACCGAACTGTTGAATCTCTGGAGCCAAGTATTCACAATCACCCCAGATAAGGATAATTCCGCGTGTAGGCATTGCCGTTTTCCATGCATCAATATCCAATGCAATTCCAACTGAGTTCTCGATAACCTCATGAGCTTGACCTCCTTGATGCTGCAGTTCAGCTTCCGAGTTCGTCTCGGGGAAATATGAAGACATCACACTTTTAACAAGTGACTCATCCAAGTAATCTAAATTAGGTGACTTCTTACGGATAGAGCTGTCTGTAATCCATGTGGGAATTGGTGAAGATAGCACGGCAGCGATCGGTGCAATGGAATTTTCATCCCTAGTCAATAAGAAGCTTTGTGCAATATTCGAACCCATAGATTCACCATACATGATAAACTGGGCAGTTGGATACTTGGTAGTGACCTGTGACCAGCGTTCATGGATATATTGCAAACTCTGGTCGTAATCCCATTTGTCAACCTCCGATGGGATACTGGCAATATAAATTGCCGGATTATCAAATCCTTGTAACATGAGCAGTCCATGCAATGTGGACATATATTCGAGATAGACATAGGGGCAATGGCGGAAGATTGTAATATTTGGAATCACAAAGAGAACTAAGTCATGGTCATGTTGACGGAAGTTCTTATAAATCCATAGTCCGCCATCTTCTTCCACGTGATGGCTCATGTCAACTCCGTTGTGGCATTCCAAAAAGGATCTAACTTGATAGAGTTGTCTCCAGACGTCATTGGCAATGAATGAGTATGCCGGATCGTCTTTACAGAAGTTTGTGATACCTGGTAGGAACTGTTTGAACACCCTTATAAGGATGTGTTGGTTCAATGTTCCTCTTTGAGAAACTTTATCCTTCACATCCAAAGGTTCTATATATCCTTTTATTGCAATATCAAGGACAATATGAATAAAGAAGATCAAATTTCGGCTATAAAACTCACAGACATTAATCAAAGGATAGTTGTTCACCATGTAGGTGAAGGCAAGCACAAAATAGATCAAGATATCGTGCAATCTATATTCTCTCATTGAAAAGAAGGAGTGGTACCAAGAAGAGAGAAATTTCCCAATGGGGAAATGTTAGAGATTATACGAAGAGGGAAATAAAAATACTGCAATTTTCACCTTTTTTATTCTATTCTTAACTTAATTAATTACAAGGCCGAAAGAACCTTGTCCAAGATTGGAACAAAGATGTCAACGTGCTTTTTGGTGAAGATCAAACCAGGTCTGAGTCTGATACCAACGTCACCACAACCTCCGATATTGACACCGGCAAGTCTCATATCCAAGCAGAACTTGTTTCTGATTTCAGAGTTAGGCAAGTCGAATGCCAAGAAACAACCTTTACCCTTACCTCTAACATTGGTTATCAAACTTGGGTACTTCTTGGAAAGCTTGACAAGTTGCTCGTAGAGGTAGAGACCGGTCTCTCTGAGAGGCTCCAAGAGTCCCTTCTCATTGATCTCTTTCATGATTGCACCAGACATGATCATGTTCTTAGGGTCACCACACCAAGTGTTGAATTGTCTGTATGGTAAGTTTGGAACAAGTTCTGGGTCGTGGAAGAAGTAACCAGACGATTGCATCTTCTTAGAGAAAGTGACAAGATCTGGTGGTGGGGTAATGTTGTATCTCTCGTGATCCCACATGATACCGGTACCACCACAACCGGTTTGAACCTCATCGATGATCAATTTAGCACCGTATTTCAAAGTGATATCTCTGAGTCCTTGGAAGAAAGTAGCAGAGGCATGGTTATCACCACCTTCGGATTGGATTGGTTCAACAATGACACCGGCAATTGGAGCGGGCCAATTCTTGAAACGATCCTCAACGATTGCAAGACAACGAGCATCTTCATCAGCGTTAGCTGCCACGTTCTCCTCCAGTGGATACTTGTAACCAGGGAATTCAACGGTTGGCCAGTGGAAAGATGGCATATCCATCTTATGGACAGGCTTGGATCTAGTGACAGAACCTGTAGCAAACAATCTTCCGTGGAATGCTCTCTTGAAAGAAAGAATGGCCAACTGTGGGTTTCCAGGTGGCAAGTTGTTCATACAAGATTCCTCCTCTTCAGCAGTGAATGGCTTGTCGAAACCTCTCTTTTTAGACTGATAGTTGAAGAAGATAGCTTTGAATGCCAACTCGTTAGCGTCGGCACCGGAGAGTCCATTCCAAATGTACTTCTGGCCCTTTGGAGCGTACTTCAACAAATCTCTTTGAATGTCCTCGTAGTCTGCACCGGCAAAGTTACCAAGGGCAGGTCTATCAACAAGGGCACGGACCATACGGTCTGATTTGGCCACCTCGATAAGGTTTGGGTTGTTGTATCCGAGACCGATAGAAGCGACTTGACAGTACACATCCAAGAGGGTATTACCATCGACATCAACGATATAGTTACCAACAGATTTCTCGTAGTCAGTAATGAAATAAGTGCAACGGGTATCAAAGACTTCTGAAAGGGACTTTATTGCTTCTTTACCCTTAGGTCCAGGAATGGTACCAGGGGTGACAACTTTAGGTCCCTTTGGCTCTGATGGGAAGTATTTCTCGGCGTAGCTAGACATTTGTTAGGGAGTTAAAACACACACACAAAACAATTGAATCTATTGTCAGGAGGAAAGAAAGAAGAGAATATCGAGCGAGTGGAATCCGATCCAATATATATATGATGATCTCCTTAGCGGCTAAAATCCTCAGCGGATAATTTTTTTGACGCATCCCACGAGAGCCTCTCAAAATAGTTAACATACCCGAAACTCTTAGCGGCTAATACGGATATGCAGGCAAAGCGGGGTAGATGGAAAGGTTTTAAGTAGGGGCGGAGGAGAGGGAAGAGGGAGGAAAGATGCACAACGAGATAAAAGCTTATATGCAGAAGCGGAGTATCGGTGCCATGCAATCTACTGTAGTCTCTGCGGCAGGGCCAATCCTAAGCAGTAACCTCTCTTTGAACCCACTCTTCACCACTTAACTCATAAACGTATCTTCTGTTGGCTCCGTTTCTCCCCAATTCCAACCGATCGACCGTTTCCGCTACGAGACAAAGAACTGAAAAGTTGCCGTATCCAGCATCCCAATTAGGCATATCAGTTTCAAGGCTGTGCCCACTAATGGCATTACTATTTGCACCTGCACTTGAAGCCGTTTTACTCTCGATTGATTCAATCAATGACTTAAACTGGTCAGTCATATCAGAACCTGGCGCGGGCTTTGCAAACGAACACTTGGCACTGACCGAGCAGGTTTCCCATAGCCTTCTTCGTTCCTCTTCATCCTCCAATACTTGAACTCTACCCTTCAATCTGAACTGCTGGTACGAAGCAGCAAAGTAGAAACAGGCTTCGAACCGATCATCTTGTTGTAACTCTTTAATCTTGGTCGATCTCTTGTCTGTGAATATCAAATTGGTGTGCGTGCTCTCGTCATCGTGCAGCCATCCTCGTAAAACACACGACCTATTCCTTGGGGAACCATCTAGCCCCAGTGTGGCTAGACTCATCACCATCACAGGCTTCTTTTGCAATTCCTTCGAAACTGCCAAACTAAACTCTTTTGTCCACGTTGCCAGCATTCTCAAGAGGATCTGCAAAGAAACAGTGTGGTTCTTAAAAGGAATCGTTTAGTATATCCAGGATTTCCTATTTTCAAATCCAATACACACATACCTCACACATTTTTCACTACCTCTCCCCTACTCAGGTAATTATTTCACCCCTCCTCATTTTCTACTCATCACATCCTTTTTCTTATCATGAGGACTTTACAGGAGGTCAATCCGCTTTATACAACTCCTGTAGACGAATCCCCACAACCATCTGGCGGGCCTTCTGCCGGAAGTGATCAAAAGTCACAAACTCTAACCAATTACTACAACTTTGGCCGGTTCACCCAGATCAATAGCTATTTCTACCATGTCGAAGAGGATCCCGAGATCCCACCGTCGGCTCCATCATCATTGCAAAAAGTCCACAATTACGACATTCTCATCAAATCCAAACTCTCTGAAGACTATGGTATCGCAGATGTGCTCACATACGTTGCTAAAAGAGAAATCTGCGTCTTCCAACCAAGAGCTGATTCTTTCACTGCGACGACTGGCACCAACACACAGACAGATGAGGCCGGGTTCTACCAACTCAGAGACGCTGTAGATGCAATCATTGCTGAAAATCAAATGAAATTGAAACTTGTCTCAGCAAGTATCATCAATGCATCCACAATCTTCACAAATTCTCGAACTCCTCTCTTGCAGTTGCTCCAGAAACGTCCCGTCAGTATCATCTACCTCAGTTTCCTTCGAGCCGTTAAATGCTTCATCATTCGCAAACTCTCTGGATTCCATCGACTGTTCGATCGTTCCTCGTATGAATTGGCTCTTGAGATAGTACCATTCGGTAACCAGGTGCTCACCTCTTCTACAATCCATACAGTTACTGAACCAACTAGACACAGGAAAAGACTCATCGCATACTCCATTTTAAGAGTAAACCCTTCGCTAAGCATAGATAACACTTTACTTGTCAACCTCTCTGTGTCAAAGAAACTCTTCTACAAGCTTACAGACTACCTCAATATCCATTGTGGAGGTAGTGTTGAACTTCTTGATAAGAAGCATAATTTTGTCGTTTACATGTGTCCATCCGGTGTCCAATGCACCTTCGCTACAGGCTCGTTTGCCACTTCGATATGTGACAAACCTTCAACCAGTGAGACTCTATCGTCTCTATTGGAAAATTACAGCGGCGTTGACCCAAGTGAGATTACTGGCCGTTGGATTAAGATTATTCCTAGCTTGAACCATGTTAACGGTTTCACACAAAAGATATCATTGTATGGAGACACAATACCTCCGCCAAACTCACAATACGTTGTTTGGCCTCTTGATATGTGCTTCATCCAGCTTGCCACAGATGCAAGAGTTAAGGCTGATGAGCCATCTTTTGACATTAACAATCCGCTGGACTTGACAGAACAGTTTATGGATCTTTTGAACGAAGAAGACAAAAAAGAAGCAAACGATGAAGCCATCGAAAATGAACCAATCGATACCCATGAACCTATTGCAAAAGTGCCCGAAACAATCAAAGAAGAGCCGATTGCGAAAGAAGTTCCAGAGTCTGACTCCAAGGAGTCTGCTGAACATTCTGAAGATGATGATTGGGATGAGTTGTTTGGTGAATCGGATAAAGAAACCGATGCACCAGACGACATAGATGCGGCAGTTGAGGAAGCTGTCCGTGCTGAAGAGGATGAAACAGAGCAACCTGAGAAGCTCACCACTCCGCCAGCCAGTGGCGAAAGCTCGCCCGCACCACAATTACCAAGGACAAGTCCTCTGTATGAAGATCCTGGAGCTCCGTCACCAGTTTCATACTCAATCTTTGCTCCACCAACTCCAAATTCACAGGCCGACTCAGAGCATCCAGAGACCGGCGAGGAGGCTGCGTCAACCGGTGACAGATCCATATTTGCACCTCTGAATTTCAACCCTCTCATCGAAAAAGATATCGATAGCAAGTATTCCAGTGGTGGTAAGTTCTTCGTGAAGACAGAAGCTGGTGAAGCCGGGTCCTCTGAACCTCGTTCTGATATCCCAACTTTTTTGAGAGATACCCCTTCCATGAAACGTACCTTTGACGATTTGACGTCCGATAGTGACGATCAAGATCAGGAAACTGACCAGGAAGAAGAAGAAGAATTTGACGATGAAGATGAAATCGATGATATACGCCTCGAAAACGGAGATACGGAAATAGCTGAGGCACATCTGGATGAGGAGGAAGGTGACGAGGAAGATGAAGAAGATGTCGACGATGATTTCAGTGATCCTGATGATGAAGAAGAAGCCACCGAGGCTCCAAACTATTCGTTCATGGAAACTTCGTCTTCAAACTTGTTAGCCAGCCCTGTGCTACCAAACTCTGCATTATTTGGATCAACTCCCGATGTGAACAATTGGATTTTCTGGATCTTGCGCGGGCCTTCTGTTTCCACAATCCCGTTACATTTCCTTGCATCGCGGAAACTTTCATTGAAAGCCAGTCAGCTCGAGTCGGTTTTGCCAATATTACAAGAACTTGTACTCTATTCGCAGTACGATCTTGATTCTCGTGACTTGAATTCTCTTATCCAACGTCGCGAAAACCCGTCGATACCAAGCTTTGATGTTGAAGTGGTATTGCAACGTACATTTCCTGGGATTCAAAAAACTCTTTTATTGGAACTGTTGAACCATGCTACAGACCCAGAGGACAAACCATACGATTGCCTATTTGGGTTGAATCCACCAAAAGAGACTCAAAAACTGGAACAAGCAATGCAGTTCGACGATCCAAACTTTTCAACAGCTACTCCACTTATGCATATGACACCTCAACCTAAGCTTCAGCAAGAGTCAAAGATGAAGATCCAAGTGTCTCCAGACTCTCTATTTAGAATCGCACCGACTTCGATGCGATTGAAGAGATCAAACCAGGAGATAAATATTAGTCAGGAAGCCCTCAACTTTTGGAAGTTGCTTGGATTGAAGACTATTGATGGTGAGAAGAACTTCCGTGTCCTATTCGTTGTGCCGTATAGCGAGAACGAATTTTTCAAACTCATAACACACAGATTCCTAGACTCTATTATCCAGATATACAACAGCTGCCATCTTGGAACTATCGAGAACGCTGGAATAGTGGAAGTTAAATCCGATTCTACGAGAGATGGCTATTGGAAAAGTGTGAAGAAGGAGCTTTCTTCGAGAATTGAATCTCTCCAAGAGAGTGACAAGCCTCTTCTTCTTCTTTTCGGAACTCCATTGAAAGATGTCGTGTCGTTGCTTCTATTGGGCACTATCTGTGCAGAATTCAAATCCGAGTTACAATCTACAGGCAGTAACCGGAAGCGCAGCAAGAAGGAAAATCCTAAACACATATTCTCACTGTTCTACAAGATGATATCTGTGGAGACATTCTATCCGAACTCTCAAAGTCGGCTCAACTTTGAGTCAATCTCCAAAATCATCATGCTATGTCTGCGGCTTTACAATATGTGTCCAAGTCCTCAATTAAAAGACAGATCACAGATTACCAAGATTGCAAGGGAACCCATCAATAGGATACATTTCAGCCTTACGAAACAACCACTTGCTTCCAATATCGTCTCAGATGTTCTCTTCTTGCACGTTTGCTATGAGTGCTCGATTGATCGCAGATGGTGTGTGGCATCATGGATCGATCAATTTGGTGGAAGTATTGGAGTCACTAAATCTTGGCACATTGATGAGGATCAGACTTTTGCTGATGTTGCAAACAGTCTGTTCAACATTACATTGGGATACGTTTCACGCTATTCAGGTAAGGCACATGTGATTTTGGCTCGGTTGAACAATATGATTCCAGATGATGAACTGACGGAGTGGAAGAGATTGTCTACGAGCAATAACCGCCTAAGTTTGATTGTGGTGACTGTGGAACCGGAGAGCTCGGCTCTTATTCTTAGCGATGGCTCACGGCCTGAGATAAGGAGACGTGATGTTGAATTGAATGGTACACCTGCTGGATTTACAGGAGCCACGGGAGCTACACCAAGCATAGGCACTTGGGGAGGTCATCAAAATAATACACCTGGAGATATGAGCTCTCCTGCATTTGATTCTCTTCATGCACATTATCCAACACAGCATTTGCAAAGCTTGATCGATGGAGCTAATGGATATGGTACAGAATCACCTAGAAATTCGATTCCAGCACAAGGAGACCAGAATATGTCGTCATCTGAACCTACATTAGTGGATATTTCGAACGAGTGTTACGGAATCATCTTTAACGTTTCGCAACCGTTATCACAACAGACTATAAGACTGCCATTGGTGACAGGATTTGTTGTGAATACAGGTAGTGGAGTGTCGCAAAACCGAGTCTTAGAAGTGAATCTGTTGAGTTGTCAACCTGGAATCAATTCTCTGGAATTGATGAAACAGTTGTTGACTCAGTACAAGAACTTGAGCGTTTGCGCTCCGTTCTCTGGTATTTTACCAGCCACGCATCGTAATGCAAACTTCCAACCGAAGGAAGTGGCATTTGTTGAAGAGGATGATACGATTCTGGAGGAAGATCCAGTGACTGGATATCCAAGCACGAAAGATGTGGGCCAGAATTCAGAGGATTCTAACGATTTGGAGAAGAAAGAACGTAAGCTAAGGCAACAGTTACAATCTCAATACTACCAGTACTACAGACAACAAGTGAGGCAAAGGAAAGGTAACAGCAAGACGGATATTGATGGGTTGATGGATTACGAGGAGCATACAGTTGTTCCTGCACACATTATGGCTGTGAGGAAGATGATTGATCTTCTAGTGCATATTAAAGTAGATTAGTACATATTAACAAGGGTATTTTGCATTAATTGATTTGAATCTTGATCTGTCTGATTCAGGCAACACCATGACCTCCTGATTAGACAGCTCCCGATACTTTGTGGACTCACCGGAGAACTTGTAACCAAGAAGAAGCAGACGCTTACGAAGATCAATCGATTCGAGACCTAGCTTCGACAATCGTTCTTTTGGATCTTGGAGGAGCGTGAACGTGAACGCAGCGGGTAGAGTGGAATCTGAAACTAAAATAGGGTTAATAGACTCCATCGAATCGGGATAAGGCTGAAAACAGAGATGGATCAGCTCTTGCAAACCAGTCTGATAGTCACCTCTCCCAAGTTGTATGATGTTCTTATAGAACAACGTCGAGTATATATCATCACATATAATGTATTCCATCTCAAGGAACGAAATAATGAGATTGGAAATGTTCTGCCATTTGTACCAGCTGGCTTTAAACTCCAACGAGTTCTGCGTGAGTCCCAGAGCTGAACATTTCCAAGTCCAGGCCAAGCACGACCATAGATCTACTCCTAACCGGCTGAACACATAGTTCCCGTACAACTCGGTGCAATTGAGCCAACCTGTTTCACTCATAGAGTTTTCCACTACCGAATTGACCTCCTTATGCTTCTTTGAGTTGGTTCTCAGCGGCTTATAGTCCGGCGATAAGAAACTAAACAGTTTATTGAGTGAACTTTTTAATTGATCCAGTTCATAGGTGCGTATCTCCGACTTATCGGTCGTGGCCACCTTCAATTCATTGATTAACCGACACAGGTAACTACTGGCCAGTTTGTTCAGTGGAGTTATGCATGCGAACCTCACAAAGCTGTCCTGGGTGTCATGGATACCGACAGCGGTAAAGATCAATTCCAGGATATGGTCATCGGGGAGATTAATAAGGGGGTAATCCGTATCCAAAGTGTTAGTCAAGTACTTGACAAGGTCTGACAGCGATTGGTGGACCAATATTCTCAACTGAGTCTCATATTGACGTGTATGGTATGCCTGGCACTTAGCAACAACAGAAGAATCTGGCATACCTTAGCGAGGAGAAACAAATCTTGGACTTAAGAGTATAGTTGATCGATGCAGGTAATATTTCATTAATGGGAGCGCGGCAGAAATCTTTCCAACTGTATATGATTGCGTGATGCAATCAAATGGTTAGTAGACTTATTGGATGATCTTCTAGTAACGAGAGTATGACTAAAGAAGATATAGAAAGAAGACTCAGATAGGTTAGCAAGGTTTCGAATAGCTTACGTAAACAACAAAGGAAAAAGTTAAATGGGTGAAAATGTAGATTTATGCGGGAAAAAAGAACCCGATAACATTTCAACCCAGTGTAGTTCACTTTGAGATGAATGGACAGGGCACCGCTAATAGTTTGGACTACAATGGACTGTACCAAATGTACCTGTCGCGTCCACCGAGGGTCGATAACGAGCGAGATAAGCACAAGATCGATGTTTTGTTGCAGATTAATACGGTGTTGTTACAGAAATGCTTGACAATCCAGCCATACCTAATAAACAAGTCGAATGGAACTATAAATGACTATCAACAGAAGAAAGAGGTGTTTGAGAGCTACTTGAAGCGATTACACTACAATCTGGCGTGCCTTGCATCGATCAATGATATTCACTCGGGCCAAGGCACAATGCATAAGAAGAACTATGTGCTTCCTCAGATAGTTCTCCCACCTCAAGAACTGCCTGAACTTAATTATCTTTACAGGGAGTTGAACCAGTTGTATCCGGAGGCCATTCAGATGTATCAGAAACGACTTCAAATGAGACAGGGAACCAGACCACAGCAGCAGATGCCACCGGCTCCCCAGATGTCCCAAGGACAATCCATGCCCCAGGGCCAGATGCCTACTCCTAGACAGAGACCTGCCCCTATGCCACAGGCATTACCAGCACAACAGCAGCAGTTCCTGCAACAGCAACGGCAGCGACAACAACAGATGAGACCCCAACAAACCATGCAGCAAGGAATGCAGCAGAACATGAGACAGACTATAGTGCAGCACTATGAAGGGTCTCCAATGGGTCCACAATCTGGAGTTCCCTCTGAACCACCTTCCGCTGCCGATGGATCACCTGTCGAATACAATATACGTGCACAGTCTCAGTTACAGGCAATGAAAGCACAGCAGGCACAACAGGCACAGCAGGTCCAACAGGTGCAACAAGTCCAACAACTACGGACCCGTAAACCATCGCGTCCTACCAACCAACGTGCAACTTCATCCCAACAAACCTTCCCAGGCTACCAATTCTTCAACAACGAAGGGTACTCAGATGGAAACATCTCGCAACCACAATCCCAGGCTCCACCACCACCACCCCCACCGCAACAATTATCCCAGCAGATGCCTCCACAAATTCCTCAAGTACCATCGCAGAAGATGTACAGTATTCCGGATGATTCTAATGGGTCTGGATCTCTTCTTGGAGCAGACGTACTCAGTCCTGAGCAGATCTTGGCTCGTGCCAATGGTGGTTCTGAGACTAACTCCGACTGGTAGACCTATGTACAATATATAGAAACAAACATACTATACACCTATTTAAATCTTTCAGGTCCTAATTTTTATCTCTCCCCGATAACTATCACTACTTCTTTATGGCACGACGAGATAAAGTCAAGGGGATCAGTTCAAAGCAGGCATTTGACAGTGTATGGGCATGTTCAAAGAAGTACCAGATTCCACAGGATGTGGAAGATCGATTGCTGGACGCATTTACTCGGTTTTGTGAGGACAAATCCCGCGAAGATGTCTATGCGGAGGACTTGAATCAAATCTTTCAACAGTACGTTGGGATTGATAAGAAGGTGGTTCATTTCATCCAGCCGGATCAATTTATCATCGAAGGAATTGAAACAGAACGGATTGTTGATTTCGAAAAGTATCTGTACCAAGGAGCACTGGTTGTGGAGATGGATAGCAAGATTGATGTGATAGATTACTACTGGAAATTGATATTGGAGACGATTGGCAATAGGTCGACAGATTGGAAGCAACACTTATCGTTGAAAGATATTGATAAATTGATGCACAACTTGAAACAGTCAACCACCTCAGATATCCTGATGAAGATGTTGCAAGTTGGTGCCAAGGATAAACTTTACATGACGTGGTGGGACCTAGGGGTGGTACTAGGTCGGATAGGAGAGCTAAATTAATGTATCTTGCTTTTGCTTCATTACTGTATAATATATATTCCTAAAGAATATGCTTTGACCGGAAGTAGTTGCGCATGTATCTGATCTGGTAGAGACCGACAGAAACGAGAACGGCCATGATCAAAATCGAAAAGTTTCTCACTCTACGGTTGGTCGATTCGTTAGTGTCTCGAAGTCTCTCCTCTCTACGGATCAAGTATTGCAACTCCGAATAGATATCATCGAGCATCTCGTCAACTTTTCTCAACTCGACCTCGGCAGGCTTCAGCTTCTCGGCTGCTTGAATGGCATTCCAATCTCTAGCGGCAGCACCGGCTTCAACCTCTAGTTCGACAGATCTTCGAAGGTTCTGTCCACCTGATCTGAATCCAGCTTGTAATCTGTTCTCGAAGCAGATATCAAAGGCAGAACTGGACCGGGCAGTAAATGCAACCTTCATCTCTCCGGCAATGTTATCCTTACGTCTGTATTCGTTACCATCAGAGCCTGTGATCTTCACAGAAAGCATCTGTCCATCTCCAACTCTTCCGTCAGTATTCACCGTGACAACAACCATCTGGCCGTCCGCAACAAATTCACGCATACATTGTGGAACAGGCTCCGACACAGCAGGAATCTCGAATCGTAATCCAGCAACAACGCTGGTCAAAGCGGTCAGAATCAATCCGGCACTAGAGAACTTCATGATGCTTAGCGGGGTGAGTTGTTCAGAAAAAAAAAACGCGAAATGCCGCGTTTTTGAAAAATGAAAAATTCCAAAGGTATGGATGCGGACTTGTACGCGTCGATCGACGTAGGATTAATATGCTTACTTATTAGTACAAATGGTTGTTTGCCTGTAATCCAGGGCTCACTGAGGAACATAGTCATCCTCTTCTTTTGGTTGCGCCGGTGTTGGTGCATCCCAATCACCAGAATTACTCGATGGCTCGTCTGCATTCCAAGCTGACCGTCCACCGTACTCGGATTTTCCACCCCAGGCCGATTTCGATCCATCATCACCCCATGCAGGTGTTTGACCTCCGTTATAGGCAGGTGTCTTACCACCAGCACCACCCCAGGCAGGTGTCTTACCACCAGATCCCCAGGCAGGTGTCTTACTTCCACCCCAACTTGGTGTCTTGCCTCCAGCTGTACCGAAAGCTGGTGTCTTTCCACCTGCAGTACCCCAGCTTGGAGTCTTACCTCCATTACCAGATCCACCCCAGCCTGGTGTCTTACTTCCACTACCCCAACTTGGTGTCTTTCCACCAGAAGATGACCACATTGGTGAAACAGCACCCATTGGCGATTGTGCACCAGGAACTCCACCACTTGGTCCAGAACCTGGTCTAGGTCCGGTCTGTTGGAATCCACGATTGTTCATCTGCGCAACACGGCGGAATCCACCAGCTCCTCCACGTCTACCACGGCTATCAACAAATTGTTCATATCCAATATAGTTACCAGGGCGAACTTCAAACATCAGATCAATCTTCTTGATTGGAACCGTCTTGGCAGGGTTGTGCATTTCCACACGTGCAGTGTCACCTTGAGCGTCTCTAATGAGACCTCTTTTACCCTTGTATGGTCCCTTACGAACACTCACGTATTGGTTCAACGTTGGATCTCTTCCTCTAGCCTGTTGAGGGGCAGCAAATGATTGAGGAGATGCACCCATCCGTCCAGGGTTCATCTTGGTGAGATCCGGTCCTTTAGAAAGAGTACCTTGAGCGCTAACGGTTTGTAACGCCTCAGAGTCGGTAACAAACACATTGGTACGTGTCTTAACGAAAACACTGTCTCTGTAAATATGGAGGGCACTACCAGCACGTTTTTCTCCGCGCAATTCCTTCACAACATCACCAATCTTAATCTCGTTACCTGAACGATCAGTAGTCTTTTCAATGTTGCGATCAGATTTCACTGCAGATTGGATCGATTCCGGCTTCGTGTGTAACAATTCACCGTCCGTTCTGAGAATTGTCAAAGAATCTTTCTCTGCAGCTAAAACTATACCAACTTCTTGTGCATTGATATGAACCAATTGATGCAGAGTGAATCCACCGGCAGAAATTTCAGCGGCAGGCTCAGAGGATCTAACCAAATAGTTGGCAAAGACTGTAACGTCACGACCGGATTGATCAGAAACTAATGTAACCTGTTGGTCTTGAACACGAACCACCATTCCGGCTTCACCAGAGTGTGCACCTCTTGAAACGGCAACATGGTCACCGGGCAAGAACATTTTACGCAGAGCGTGAGCGGGAACATCCACTTGTTCAGAGGTACCATTATCCTCGAGAGAAACGGTCACGATCTTTTCATCTGCAGCAGTGATAACTTTTCCACGGAGTCCAGACTGCTCACCAGAAGTGACCACGATCCTGTCACCTGGATGGAAGACAGCACTCGTTTTGTTGAGTTTAGACACTTTTGCCAAATCAATACCTTCTTTGAACATTTGTAATTCTCCTAAAGTTGGTTGAACATTGGTATCCAAATGGCTGATTCCAATGTCTTTGAAGAGCAAACCACCTTCGTATTCATCGTTACGATAAACATAGTAGTCTCTCTCTGGACGAGCAGTAGTAAGATGTTGAGGATCGTACTGTTGAGCAGAGTAGACGGAGAAAAGTTTCTTTGGAGGTTTGACACCACGTTCACCACGTCCATAGTCCAATCTTGGAACCAACTTAACACGGACTTCTAAGTCATTGTCAGACAAGTTATCGACAATACCAAGATCTCCTTTATATTTACCGCTCTTGACCCGGATGTAGTTACCAGGTTTCAATTGGACGTCATTGGAATGACCAGGACGAAGCAAGTCTGGATATTCTTCTATAGGAACCAACGTTTTACCGGAACTTGCATAGACACCAGGAATACCTGCCAAGATCCGGTCGACGGCATCGACACGACGGGCTTCAACATAGACGTAACCAACGTAGTCGTCACGTTGGAAGGCAGAGTAGACAAGCTCGGTACCTTTCATGTTGAACATACGAGCATACAATTGCTGAACAATGTCCTTTTCACGTCCATTACGAACACGGACACCCCAGATGGATGGATCATTGACTGTTGGAAGGAGAAGACGCTGAGAAACGTTACCAGATCCAACGTATCTCTGGGTAGAACGACCGTATCTCTGTCTGAATTCTTCGGCAAGTGCTTGTGCATCAGCCTCAGCCAACTTTTCACGGGTTCTGTCCAACTTTTTGTGACTCTCTTGAGCCTTTTCAACCTCGGCTTGGTCATCTGCGGCAAGGAATTCCTCTTTCAACAGTTCGGCCTCTTCGTCATCCTCTTCTTCGTCTTCATCCTCTTCGTCCACCTCGGCTTCGACATCGAGGAATCTGTTTCCACGAGACTTTTTCTTGCGACGGAGGTTCTCTTCTTCATCATCTTCGTCTTCATCGTCATCATCATCATCTTCGTCATCTTCATCGTCATCCTCACCTTCACCTTCCTCGCTCACATCCTGTGGCTTCTCATCTTGACTAATTTCTGTCCCCTCGACTTTCTCTTCACCTTCACTTGTAACTTTATGGGTCTCACCGACCCCACTGTCCTCAGAAGATTCACTCATACTGTCCCCAAGAGAAGATCGGTGGTTCTTACAAAGTTTAAAAATTTTTCGACGGTTTAAATTCAGATATAATTGTTGATTTTAGTATTAGGATATATATATACATGGAGGTGTAGTATTTAAATAGAATCATGATGACAAAGATCATTTCTTCTTCCAATCGAATGCACCACGAGAGAAATCCAAAGGTTTGCGTTGCTCGGCTCCCTTCCGTTTTTTCGATTCAACAAATAGAACATGTCGTTGTGCCACCGGGTCGTATCTGACCTGGGTAATCTCTTTGGCAGATCTTGGAACGATCATCGTACGACGATACCCGGTCTTTGCGGTCGAGATCAACTGAACTATAGTGGTTCTAGCCTTTGCTTCTGTTTAGTTAGTAAATTATTCACTGAGTTGGGTGGTTCTTCTATCTTTCCTGTACTTACTTGCCATAACTAGTGATACTTAGAGGGGAGAAGTGAAAAATTCACCAATTTGGAGAGAGGAGACAGGGGGAAATTAATCTGAGCTAGGGGGGGGGGGACGGGGAACTGATGATGGGGAGGAGGAAGAGGAGAAGGAAGATGAATATAAGCAGTGGAACAAAGTTAGTTATAGTACCAAATGCAACATGCCTTTGCAACTATTAAGCAACCGAATAGTCGATCCAAACCCTTTACATCATCATGCCTTTGCCCTTTGCTCACTTTAGCAATCGTACTCGTTTGCCAAACTCTCATCATTTCAGTTCTCTGTCTCCGGCTGCTGCTCCCCATCCCCCCATCCCCTCCCTTACACAATTGCAGGTCGTGCAATAACCATATGCATTCCCCACAGTTTAAAAGCCGTTTTTTTGCACACTAGACATTAATAAATGGCAGGTCCCTTTTTAATCTACTGATTTTATTTCTAAAACTTCGACCTCCCATTCAACTTTATCTGTTGTTATCAATTTCATAATGGAGATCTTTCTAGTGCATCCAAACCTCTCAATCTCGAGTTGCGACAGATCTCCAACAGACGACACAATAAATGACAAGAAGCAGATCTATTTGAAGAACTTACAGAAGTATGATCGTCTGATAAGGAGACTTGGTTCCAATCCTTCTGTCACCGAGATACCAAGTTGGTGTTTGACCAAAGATACAGAGAGCAATATAGCACATATATTGGAACATGACAATCATAGTTACGTGACTGTTGGTAGCGGTGATGAAGGGATTTCTAACGAGCATCTCTCAAATGCAGATAATGACAGGTACAAGCGATCAGGTGCTGGTACCGGAAGCATCCACAACGATACTACTACACATTTACCGGGGCTATCTGAATCAATCAATAGCATATCAAAAGTTGAGCAGGGAAACAGATATCATAAACATGAGCGCTCAAGGAGTGAAGGCACGTTAAGATTGGAAGCAATCGATAATGTCAAGGATTTGCCGTTGGAATCACTACAATTGACTGAAGATGACTACATGCTACCTTTTAAAGACAATCGGCGGCCTATCGGTGACTACATTATGCTGCATCGTCTCAATCTACCGAAATCTGGTATATCGAAAGATATGGTTGCCTTGAAGTATTTGCAACTTACTACCGACATCTCCTTGGTTGAATTCAAGTACCTGCAGGTCTACTCGCAGATCAACACTACGATTAAAAAGTATTTTTCAGCACCTGAACTCACTCCAGAGATGGAAGATATTGGCTTTGCCGCTGTCAACTCCCAAGTTGATTACTTCCGGCAACTCGAAAACCTGCTCTCTCGTCTTCACAGATTATCTTCTGAATTCACACATTATGCCGAGGAGCATCACCTTTTCACCGATCCTTCAACCTGCCAAAAGTGATCCCACTTCTACTTACCGCAACTAAATATACAATTGAACACTTTCACATCCTTGTTCTCAGAACCCCTTACTTTCATATCACAATCCTCCATACAACCCTCCACACAACCCTCCCCACACAACCCTCCGTACATTCTCTCAAGCCCTAGCAAATCCTTTCAACCCCTCCCCTGCACAGCCATGAAAAAAAAAAATCAGCTGTATTTATATTTCCAGACCGCGCTCCAAATTTTAACCTTTCCCACCGTGTACATCCCTTTTCCCTTGCATCAATGTCAAGCTTTGCGCAGCAGGCTGCACGAGCTGCGACCAACAACCCACAACTGGATAAGGTGGTTGCCAGTGTCAACAGGGCAAAACGACTGTCACAATCGTCTGCCCAGAAACGTAAGACGGAGAACCGCGTCGGTCCTTGGAGGTTAGGTAGAACCTTAGGTAGAGGATCGACAGGACGTGTTCGTTTGGCTAAAAACCATGAGACGGGGCAACTGGCGGCTATCAAGATCATTCCTAAGGAAATAGGTATAGATGATTCTCGTAAAGGGCGCAAAACAGCTAAAGTCGATGAAAATGGCTTGCCTTACGGTATAGAGAGAGAGATCATTATAATGAAGTTGATTTCGCATCCAAACATTATGAACTTGTACGACGTGTGGGAGAACCGATCCGAACTGTACTTGGTTCTTGAATACGTCGAAGGTGGTGAATTGTTTGATTTCCTTATATCGCATGGACGTCTCCCTGAGAGAGATGCTGCACGTTATTTCGGTCAAATCATTGATGCCATAGCTTATTGCCACAAGTTTCAGATTTGTCATCGTGATTTGAAGCCCGAGAACATTTTACTTGATGCACAGGGTAACATCAAGATTGCCGATTTCGGTATGGCCGCTTTAGAAACCCGGCAACGACTCCTGGAAACTTCTTGTGGATCTCCTCATTACGCCTCCCCAGAGATCGTCTCGGGCAAATCATACCATGGATCTCCTAGTGACGTTTGGTCTTGTGGTGTCATTCTGTTTGCACTCTTAACAGGACATTTACCTTTTGATGACCCTAATATTCGAACCCTCCTTGCCAAAGTTCAGTCTGGTAGGTATACTATGCCTACAGATATCAGTCCTGAAGCTCGTAATTTAATCTCAAGAATGTTGGTCGTCGACCCTCGTCAACGGATTCATATTAACGACGTTTCCAAGCATCCATTCATGCGCAAGTATAGATTGGCACCTACGGTTGATCCAGTGTCTCGTCAGTTGGCTTCATTTGACAGTTCAGCCCCAGTGGTTGATCCGGTCGATGATATCTTGCATAATTTACAAATCTTGTGGCACGGTGCGGCAAAGGAATCCATCAAAAAGAAACTTGAAGTCCCAGGTACATGCTCAGAGAAGATCTTTTATCATCTGCTTGAAAACTATAAGAAAGCACACCTGGGTAAACCCGAATCTCATTTCAATTTCAGTAGAGCTCGGCGTGAAGGTGATAAAGCACGTGAACTGCCTCTTTCACCCTTACCACAGCCCCCAGAAGGTGGCTTCCAATCAGAGACAAACAAGCCAACTGTGGTCAAGACTACTATCGAGGATTCAAATGGTAAAGTGTTGGAGTCTTCTGTGAAGGAGATCCCAGCATCTGCTCCTGCCGTGAAAGTCACTCCTGGAACTCCTCACAAACGTACTTCTAAACGTGTTGGCACTAACTTCAAAGCATCCAATTCGTTTAACAAATCAGTTTCATTCTCAAGTCTTCGCAAGAAGCACGCGCAACGACCAAAGAAAGATGATACACTGAACGAATTCAGATACCTCGTCGACACTATCTTTGAGTCAAAGGATCTGGGATCCGCTCGGAAACCTCCTCCAACTACGGCTAAATTGAACTTGACAAGAACTTCTAAACAGAAACAACCAACGACTCCTAAGCAGTCTCCACAACGACTCTCTACTTACCAGTTGTCAATCGACCTATCACCTTTCTCTACAAGTTCTGTTTCGCCAAACAAACCACCAAAGACTAGATTTGTTTCAGTTTTGGATCCTAAAAAGGAAGATGCCAGTTCATCCAAGGCTTGCAAATACTTGGGAATTGATGGCTCATCACTCTCAAGTAAAGGTACAATATGTGACGTCGAAACCACACCTAATACGACTGTTTCTAGTGGTAGAATCACTGGTTCGGCTGCAAAGAAGAGAATGTCATCTTCATCGTCCCGTAATTTAGCCAACTTCTTGCAGAATGACAAGCGCTCGATGTCTATCCATGATTACAACAGATACCAGACACAGTCAAATAGACAGTTCCATTTGGTTGTTCCAGAGACCACCACACCTGATACCGCTTCTAAACGCTGGAGCAGGGCCACTGGTAAATCATCCAATTCCAACTATAGTTCTGTGCTCTCCTATAGTTTGCACTCAGTCACGCAGATGCCCATCTTAGATACGCAGAACAAGAAAGTGGTTCTATCTGATAAATTTGCCGATGCGGACGAGCCACAGAAGAACTTGATCTATGAAAATACTATGGATGAATTGAATATCAAGGCACACCGCAAGGCTGCGTCTACATCCACTCAAAACTCCCAGCCATATCCAGGAATCAGATGTTCTATGATCGGTACGGACGCGGAAGATTTGCCAAAGGGAGATGATACTCGCCGGTTGAGTCTAACTCCTGAGAAGAAAGATTGCAAGAAGAAGCATAACTCTGCTGATGCCAACCGTGAATCTATCTTTGCCGATTCTGAAGAGATGGATCAATTGGTGGCCGATAAAGAGAATAATTTGACGATCTTTGATGAAGAGAATAAAGTCGATTCAAAGTTGCTTGATCAAATCACTGAACGTCCCCAACGCAACAAACGTTACAGCGCTCTTCTTTCACGTATGTCCGCTGCTGGCAGCAGAACTTCATCTCTATTTAAAAAGCCTCCTGAACTTTCCTCTGTTGACCCAATATTGGACCGTGGAAACAGGAAAGATAGCAGCGTTCCAACGGTGGTAGAGGAGGATGAACGTGAAATATTGAGCACCGATGCTGCAGCAACTCCAGATGTGGCAAGACCTAATTGGTTCCAGAAGGTTTTAACAATAATGAGTGTCAAGAAATCCAGAAAGAAACGTGACAACAGCAAAGTTAAATCTAGAAAGACCAAACCAGCAAAGCATACACGGCACCACAGAGTGAATAAGACGAAAAATCTCCTGACTGTTGTGATTAACGAGTACTACATTGAAACCGACTATTTAACCTCACAACAGGCAATCGAGTTCTTACTTGGTACAGAGCATCGCAGAACAAATATGAGCATTCAACAGTCTCCTGCAGATCCTAAGCAACTTATATGTTCATTCGCAAATAAGACGGCCTTCCGTATTGATTTTGAGGATCAGTTGGGTGCTTCGTATGGATTCGGTGGATGCTTTGCTAAGATCTCCAAAATAGACGGTAACTCGATCAGTTTCAACCGTTGCTGTAAGGTGATTGATCAGAATCTACAATTGCTTGATCAGCAATCTATCTAAATAAGATAATAAACCCCCGACATTCCTTGGAACTTCCTCCACCCTTTTTTAACAGTCCATCATTTTAATAATAGCCCTTATTTCAGGTATAGTATGTGGGAGGTAGACTTATTTTTCTACCCATTCTTTCCTTCTTGTTATTTTTGTTCTTCTAGTTTGCTGCGAGAAAAAGAAACGACTAACGAAGAAAACCGTTTTTTTTGTGCCCCCTTATAGTGCCCCAGTTCCCCGCTTATTATAAAACAGGCAGTAAAAAAAATAAGTGTTGCTCCTGCTAGTTGGAAAGTTGAAGAGTCGGACATGATCAAGATTACTGTTGTTGGAGAGTCTGGAACAGGTAAATCGTCTCTGATTCAACGGTTCATACGGAAAGAGTTCAGTGAGAACTCTTTGGATAGGAATTTGGAAGACAAATATATAGTTAGAATTGCTACAGAACAATCCGGCACTGTTGAGGCAGAGATTTTTGACACTGTTGATGGTGTCCTTGCGGACTCCACGGATAAGTACCGGAAAGTTGCGGATTCTGACTTTCTGATACTGGTATATAGTGTCACATCTGCGAAGAGTTATGACGATTTGTGTTTGAGACTTGCTCGGTACCATAATATCCACGATACAATGTATCCGGACACTAAATTCCCTAAGGCCATAGTGGTTGGAACGAAAATGGATCTGGACAGTATGAGACAGGTGAACCTGGGAAATGCCAAACCATTGGTAGAAAAGTACTCGTTGCCTGGATGTATAGAATGCAGTGCCAAATTCGGGACAAATGTTAACGAAGTGTTTGAATGGGCTGCACAGCTGGCTTGTATATCATCAAGACAGAGGAATCTGAGCCGCCACAAATTTTAGCCGCCGATGCCGAAATAAATAAATCAGAGTCGGCACCTCAGGCTGGTACCGATGGATTGAAAGTCCCAGCAGATTCCAAACGGAAACAAGAATCCCCACGTAAAGAAGTGGAGTCTTCAAACCATGGAGGTTGTTCGTGTATTATAATGTGAGAGACGACAACTCAAGGTGTTAATTTTATCTCACCGATTCCAACCATCTACTTGCCATAGATGTTCATTCATATTCCTATTTACTAATACTAGACACATCAGATAGACTATTCCTGATACATTCAAGATTTCGTCATTCTCCCCTGCCTGAACCCTGAAATCCTTCTACCTCCAACAAAATTTCAATTTGTCCCCATTTGGAACCATTATTTATGGGTTGCCTAATCGGGACTAAATTTCTTACGTCTTGAAAACCTATAAGGAACACTTTTTCTCGCTCACACTATTTTTTCCCTCCTCTTCAGTCCACTATGTCCTCTGTGCCATTCAAGGTAAAGGCCATATATAGTTGGGGTGGAGATGATAAGACCCGGGACCTTGGATTCATTGAAGATGATATAATTGAAGTGCTTAGGGTCAGTCCTGATCGCTGTACTTACTACGGGAAATCGCTGCGTACTAAACTGTTTGGAAGTTTCCCTGCCAGACATGTCAAAGAGCTTCATATTCAAACCAGCCAATCATTACAACAGTTGAGATTGAACAAAGTCAATTCTTCGTCTCCTTCGTTGATGTCCTTGAGATCGCAGTTCGGTGATAACACTCCCAAATCTGCCTCTTCAAATTCACTTAATAAGTTCGCAATGTCAAATGCTGGTAAGCTGCCTCCAGTGCCGCCATCACCTTCTTCATCACCAGAGAGAGGAGATTCCGATGTGTTTTCGTTGAAACATCAGAGCTATTCATATTCTGACTTTGAAGATCAAAAAAGTGAGAAAGATGAAGATGTGCTCAAGAGTCTTCCACCGCTTCCTCCAAAGCATACATGCGATATGCCAATACCGGCAATGAGATCTTCATACACAAGACAACTTTTGGATTCAACACTTTCATCTGATACAGAGAAATCTTCGGCGTTCGGTCATTCAGATTTGAGTGCAACTTCTGCCGGATCCTATATGAGGCATAAGGAATCCCAAAGAGATGTCTTCAACCAACTGTTTGAAGATCCAGGAAAACCTTCTGGCAACAACAGACGTTCCATTGGATTCATTCAGAAGTTCCTTGGTAAACAACAGAGAGGTCCAACTTTAGACGATAAAATATTTCTTACCTCAGACGCTGTGTTGAACTCGTCTACCAACGGCAAGAGTTCACCTACTATAGAAGAACCTCTTGATAACTTATTGACTAGAACAAAGACACTTACTGGTTCAACAAGATCAAGACGGAAATCAAGAGCTGTGGCAGAAGACCCAGAACTTATTCTCACTCCACACAGATTCATCACTGAATTGAATAAAAATGAGACTATCAGCAACGGAACCAATTTAGAGCTCGATTCCACTCCATTGGCTCATGTTGATAAATATGTGAATCAGTTGCCTCCTGAAAGACGTGGATCATTAGAAGACTTGGTCCGTAAACGGATCGATACTCATTTTCATACTAGACTCGAGAAGATCAGAGCTATCTATACCTATTTGACTTCTCGTTTTGAACTCATTCCTAACCAGAATGAACAACTTAATACTAAAGTCATGCCTGGCAGCGCTGATATGATGGATATTCTATACAACTGTCAATGTACGCCACATCAGTTGACTTGGCTTTTCTATTTGATGGCCCAGGTATTGAAACTAGATGTCGATATAGTGTTGGGACATTTCAAGAGTCCATTCAACATAGATACGAAATCAGAGAACGATAGAGGGTTGCTTACTCTGAATCATTCTTGGATTTCACTACTTGTGGATGGTGAATATAGACTGATAGATGTCTCATTAGGAAACCCAACCAACCAACTATTAGCCGAGGCTGGTAACAAATCTTTATTATTTGACTTCTACTTCTTGGTCAAACCGCTCGACCTCGTCTATACACACACACCTTTGCATGTTGATAATCAACACATTGTGCCACCTTTAGACCCAATGGCACAGCTCGCACTGCCTCCACTTTATCCTGCATTCATCCGTCATGGCTTGAGCTTGCATAAATTCAACAAGGCCATCTTCAGACTGCATGATCTTGAATTGATAGACTTTGATTTAGAAACTCCAAGTGATTTCGAAGTCACCGCTTCTGTTCAACCGTATGACACTGATAACTATCCAACTGAACCTGCATATGTGCAGAGCTATTGGAAAGGTACGCGAAAACTGGTCAAGATCAAAGCCGCTCTTCCAGGGGACTGTCCTTTAGGATTCGTTACATGTTATGGTAGAGAAGAGGATGATTCAAGAGAATCATTGCTTCTGTCTATACCATGTACTCATAGCGGCCAATCTAAAGCTATACATTGGTGCCGCCTTTCACCACTACCGCACACATCCTGTTCAAGAGATGTCTACATTAAAGAACCTCAGATGTACGACTTGACACTTGCAAACTCATATGCATTTATCTTGAAAGTGTTCCAGCATAAAGAATCTTCGGAGGATACTTTCAGATGTATGCTTGTATCACCATCGGGAGAGTTCACGGAATTCGATAAAATCGGTTCCGAATCATGGGAAGCTCGGAAGACCATCAGAGAAACCGGTGAATGGCGTCTGGTTGTTCCTAATGAAACAAGTGGTAGATGGCATGTGCATGCTAAATGGAGATGTGAATAAGATTAGAGTACCCTTTAATCACATACATATATATACATAAACATACGAAAGAAATGACAATCATTATTGCACGTTCTGATCATGGCTTTGTATCTCTCTCCTGATCACTTCATTGGTGGCATTAACTGCTTCCTGATGTTCGGCGTCAAGAACATCGACGTACGATGGTGGATGGTTCACAGTGCTATTAACGGTGCTTGATGTGGTTCTAGGTAGAAGGCTCTCCATGGAACGACGTGCAGCAGCCAACGTTCTCAGTGTGATATCGTCATCACTGTCAACGTCTGTGAACTCGGCAGGAGTAGCGACCGTTTCGTTGAAATCAGGTGGGAAATCACCACTGCGTAGATTAAGATCGGTGGGATCGAGATCTGAGCTTTCCAAAAGAACGTCATTGTTGAACTTCCTGTAAAGAGGAGGCGGCATTTCATTACCTTCCAAAGGCCCGAACCCCCACCTCTTCACATTGGCCTCTATATGAACATAACCCAACTGTCCCAAATTAACATGCAATTCACACGGATCTGTCGAACCCAGCGTTGGATAGAACCGATAATCTTTAGGTAGTTTGATATGACCTCCGATCTTGGACTCTGACACTCTCTTACCGTTATGAGTCCAAAAGATGTCTCTAGATCTTTTCCTATAACCACATCCAACAACATCACCTTGTTGAAGCTTAGGGAATGCGTTCAAACCAGTTAGTCCTGACAACGAGAATGGTTCACAGTAGCGACGAGAACCATCGGAATCGTAAGCGGCAGAAAACCTGTGACGGCCAGGTAAACGGAAGTATGGGTATGGGAAAGAGGAAATTCCAATAGATATTAGGGTATTTGGATTATCCTGGTTCATGCTGTAGATCTTTGTCTCAAAATAGTAGACATCGTTCTCTCTCGGAACGGGGAAATTGGTCTGTATGGAGAGCTCCTGGTTATGTTGCAAGAACTTGACCTCGGTACGATCTTTGACAGAAATTAGATCTATATTTTCCACGTTCGGTTTAAACTCCCAAGCTTTGATACCTTTCTCACGGATTAGTAATGACTGTGATAGCATCAAGTCATGCTTGATGGGAGGATTCAGTTTGATGAAGTTCTTTGCCTGGAAATACAGTTCCTGCTCATTTGGAGGCAACTCATCCAATGCCCGGCGCTCCTCTTCTGCCTCGGCAGTGGCATCGGGAAGTGACGATGATCTGTCACCAACAAGCCGTCTTCTAGTTTGTTTGATAAGCAAATGTATCACGAATATAATAAGTGAAAGCAGCATGATGATAAAGAACCCTGAAACCATACCTAGAATCACATAGATAGGTGCAGCTATCTCATCATCATCCATGCCTTCCACTGCCAGAATTTGATCACTAGTGCTGGCCACAAACGTATCTATTACCCTTGCCAGCACGGCGGAGCATGATAGTGTCAGCGTGTTCCATTTCATCGTTGACAGGAAAAGAATGCAGCGATGATAAGAATGCAAAGATATTAAAATTTGGAGGGAAAAATAATGGGGGGCTGTGCGTGAGTGGCTTGGCCCCAGCTGGTGACAAATTGAAAAAAAAGTAGCGGGGGAACTAACTCTTCACTGAATAGATCACTTTTTTAAACCTGAAAAGTGATGTCGTCTCAATATACCAAGGACCGGAAAGTAGGTGAAGGTACATACGCTGTGGTGTACTTAGGGAAGCAGTTGACTTCAAATCGTGATGTTGCCATCAAAGAGATCAAGACGGGTGGATTCAAAGATGGATTGGATATGTCAGCAATACGAGAGGTGAAGTACCTGCCTGAGTTGAACCACGAGAATGTTATTGAACTTATAGATGTGTTCTCTGATGCCGGTAAGAACCTGAACCTGGTGTTGGAGTTTCTACCGTCGGATCTGGAAGTGATTATTAACGATAAAAATATAATGATAGTGCCTGCGGATGTGAAAAGCTGGCTTTTAATGACGTTACGTGGGTTACATCATTGTCATAGAAACGGTATCATCCATCGGGATTTGAAACCGAATAACTTGTTAATATCGCCCGATGGCCATTTAAAATTGGCTGATTTTGGTCTTGCTAGAGCATTAGGTGGTCCAACGGAGAAATTCACCTCTAACGTAGTGACTCGTTGGTATAGAGCCCCAGAACTACTGTTCGGATCCAGACATTACTCTGAGGAGATTGATGTTTGGGCAGTCGGAGTGATATTTGCAGAGATGATGCTCAGAACCCCATATCTACCAGGTAAAGATGATGCCGATCAAGTCACCGTGACATTTCAGGCATTGGGCACTCCAACTGAAGAGATATGGCCAGGAGTGTCACATCTACCAAACTACAACAACCTACAAATGTTCCCTCCACCCTCTCGTCAAGAGCTTCGATACAGATTCCCTGCAGCCACAGAGAATGCACTCGATATCATGTGTGGAATGTTGAAACTCGATCCAAATAAGCGTTGGGACACTGCCCAGTGCTTGACACATAGATATTTCACAGAATCCCCAAGACCTACAGAGCCGGCGGATCTCCCAAAGAGGAAATAGTGAAGGAAAAAAAAAGAAATTTGCACAAGTCTAAGAAAAAAATCTGAAATTTTTTTTTAGATTGCTTACTAACATTATCTCTTCCTGAATCATGTCTACCAGGTATACATGTAACAGTTGTGGGCTTGCGTTCCCTACATCGGAGGACCAACGTCAACATATGAAGTCGGATTGGCACAGATACAATTTAAAGCGTCGGGTTGCGCAGCTGCCACCCATTTCTGAAGAAGTTTTCAATGCTAAAGTGGCTAGTATGAATGAGGCTGGCAGAGACGAAGAGGATGACTATGAGGATAAGAAGCTTACAGAGAAGGAGAAGCGTCGTAGAGCTCGTCAGGCCATTATTGAAAAGAAAAATGCATTGTTGGAATTGGCCCGTCAAAGTCTGGCTGATCGTGGTGGAGAAGTTAAGATCCAAGATGGCAAATTAGTTGTGGAGAAAAAATCTACAGAGGCTGAAGAGTCACAACTTAAAGAAGGTATCATGGAGAACGTGGAGAAGTTGGAAGGTGATGAGGCACATTTGAACGACGAGCAGTTGCAAGAAAAGTTGATCAATGAAAAGATTCAGAACCGGGTGGAGATTCCTCAAGATCAGTGTCTTTTCTGTAATGAGAAAAGCACAGATCTGGAAGAAAATCTTGATCATATGTTGAAGCGTCATGGATTATATTTGCCAGAACAGAAATATCTTGTCGATAAGGCTGGATTGATTGAATACTTGGGAGAAAAGATCGGTTATGGTAACGTTTGCTTGGTCTGTTCATTCCAAGGACGTAATTTACAATCTGTTCAACAACATATGTTGGCAAAGTCTCATTGTAAGTTACCTTATGATACTGAGGATGAGAAGTTGGAGATTGGTAAATTCTACGATTTCTCTTCTACTTACGAAAACAATGAGGATGAATGGGAAGATACCGATTCTGAAGAGGAAGGTGAAGTTGTTAACGCTGATGATTTGGAAGAAATAGATGACGATGAAGACAACCTCTATGCCAGCTCCTACGGGTTGCATCTTCCAAACGGATTGGTTCTTGGACACAGATCGTTGGCAAGATACTACAGACAGAACCTGCCACCTACCGAAGTCGAGCATACAGAAGGTCAGAACACTGTCATTGCCGCAGACACTCGTCGGTTGGCCACGACTCCATACGATAAAGAGGTGGTTAAAGTTCAGAAGCGGGCATGGGCTAGAGAACTTAAGATGCGGGACCAACAAGACCGTCGTACATCAAAGTTCATCAACTTCAAGGCGCATTTCAGAGACGAGCTTTTGCAGTAGAAGTGTACTACACTCATTCATTGCATTGCATTTGGTCTATAGATTTTCTAATTTATAAAAGAACGCGATTTTTCAAGAGAAAAAAAAAACACTCCCTACTACACGCTACTCTATGTCTTACTATGACATTGACGATATACTTGCAGAAGGTCAGAAACTTCCCTGTAAGTTCAATATGGATGTTCCTGGACTTGGGTATCTGATTGGTCGTCCTGGTCATACAATCTCGGAAGAGGATAAGGTGGAACTTCCCATATGGCTTGCAGAGATCTTGGCTATCTGCGCGACTGGAGCTGACGAGACCGAAGAGCCTGATAAGCAGACGTTTGTGCGATTGATCGAACCGGAATTCTTTTCAAAACAGTTCTTGAACTTCATCAAATCGGATCCTCTCAAAATCAACTTGGCTCCTTACGCATACTACTACAAAATTGTGGCTAAATGGTCATACATGTTCAATGACGTTGAACTGGTGGAATTGATCAGTAAAATGTTGGTTTCTCGTGCCGCGGAGATCAACGATCTTAGTTATAAATTAAACGATCAATTCACAGGTTCCAATCAGCAGTTCTTCAACAGTCTGGAGAACTTCGAGAAGGATCTGTTTAAGACTAGTCATTTATGTTATAAGGACATGAAGAAGTGGTTGATCGATTGAACCTAGGTGAAATAAATCCTTACCTCCCTGCCCTGGCCTGCATCGGGTATTTTTTTTTTCCAAAATATCTGACTCTGGAAAATTTAACTTATTATCGCAACATCATGTCTTCGAAGATTGTTGTGTTTATCTCGGGTAGTGGAACCAACTTGCAGGCGTTGATCGATAATTGTGCCAATGGTACGATTCCTGGACATATTATTCGAGTTTTCTCGTCGTCACCTACCGCCTATGGTTTGGAACGTGCAGCTAAGGCCAATATTCCAACCACGGTCCATTCTTTAAAGACATACTATGCTGGAATCCCTAAAGAGGAGAAGGAGAAACGTAAAGAGGCACGAGCACAGTTCGATAGAGACTTGGCACAGTTGGTCATCAAAGAAGATCCGGATATCGTTGTCTGTGCCGGGTGGATGTTGATTCTGTCCAAGGAGTTCCTTAAACCTATCGATCAGGCAGGTATACCTGCCATTAACTTGCATCCTGCACTTCCCGGTGCTTTTGAAGGTACGCATGCCATTGAACGGTCGTGGGAAGCATGTCAGAAGGGAGAAGTTGATGAAGGTGGCTGTATGATCCACTATGTGACAGAAGAGCTCGATAGAGGTGAACCAATCGTGGTTAGCAAGATACCTGCCAAGAAGGGTGAATCAGTCGAAGATTGGGAGGCCAGAATTCATGGACTCGAGCATGCAGCCATTGTTGAAGGTACACGTAGAGTGCTTACAAAGAAGTGAGTACGTGTATATGTATAATAAGATCTATATCATGACAAAACTTTTAAACTTAGTTACTGAACATCCACATCCATGGCATCACCAGCTCCACCAACAGGAATCTCCTCTTCCTTTGCCACCTCAATGATATCGAAGACCTGTTCGCGAAGGATGGCGGTGGTTCCTCTAGGGAACTTGTAATTCTTTTGCTTCTCCTCTCTGACGTTTGGTGTCAAGTAGTTTCTGTACAATTGAGCATCTTTACCAACTTCCATCACACAGACATCAACGTTAGATCCAGATCCCAAATCGTTGAATATACCTGCCTGAATGGCTTCTGCACAAAGATCAATAGCCTGTTGGCGTGTCATATCCTCGTGCCAACCTCTTTCAAGAACGGCAATGGCAGCCAAAGAACCCGATCCCAATGACATATAATAACCGATATCTGTAGAACCATGTGCTTGAATCGAGAATAAATGTGCTCCCGTTGGATCAACTCCGGCCACAATCAGGTACGCACCAACATGTCCCTGATATTTGAATAGATGTTGTTTCAACATTTGCATCGTACTAATCACTCTTGGCTCTCTGTTTAAGTACAACGATTGCAATTCCACATTAGATGAAATCAACTGTGTCACCATCTCTGTATCTGCTGCAGTACCGGCACCAGCACACCAAATCTTTGGTGCAATTCGATGCAACTTTTCACAGTTCTTGTCAGCAACGATTGGTCCCGTAGTGGCTCTGGTATCTGCTGCAATAACAACTCCTCCTTTGAATTTGCATCCCACAATAGTCGTACCTGTCGACGTAGCACGTGGTGGTTTGAATCCCGCCTGGTTCACCAAGTACTGGTTCCTCTTATAATTGTCAAAACTCAATCCAACCATTCTTCGAGTGTTACTGAGAGAGGAGAAAACGAATTTGCCCTTTGGCGAAGATTTATGTTTTTTTTACCCTGGGGTGAAAATGGAGGGAGGTTATGTTATGTAAAGTTGGGGCCACCCAAATTTCTACCCGGTGTATCACACTTTCTGTTCTTCGTAATGGGTGCCTGTTTGTCCTGTTTGAGGGACAATAAGGATGATGATGATCAGACGTTTGATGAGACTGCACCACTGTTACCAGATGAACAGCAGAGACAGCAAGAGGAGGAGATGAGGATGGAACTTCGCAATAAAGAGCTCAATAACATTTTGAACTCAACCAATGATCGATTGATCGACTACGGGAACTTCAGACAGCAGCGGCAGTACTCCAATGCTGGTTCTGTTCCAAGCTTAAAATCATTGCAGGCACATGCACAGGACATGGCAACCTCTGGATTGAGCCATGTGAATTCGGCAGGTTACAACGAACTGTTAAAAGTGGAGCCAATGGAGCAGTCAGCAGCTGAGACATTAGTTCAACTCAATTTAGCAGATTTGGCTAAGAAAGTTGGTTCTGCCAGATTGGACAAGCTTGCATCCGTCAACACTAAGGGGATCGGTCCATTAGTTGTTTCATTGGACTAAATTTCTGGACTCAGTTAGTTGTCCAGTGTACTACTTACCTACTTTACTAATAGATTTGATACAGTATTATGATACATTAAGCGACTTTAACCCACATCTTGACTCTTTCCATGAAGTACTGCTGTGAAGCCTTCTGTTGGTCATCGTCATCGTTGTTGCGTCTCAAGCCTCTAGTTCTTCTCTCGGAATCTGCAGCTTCTTCCTCTTCTGCCTCACGTTGGGCCTTTAATGGGTACGGAACACGAAGCTTGAACTCAAGTAAGTTCAATCCCATTCCCAATCTAAACTCATAGCGCGATGCAACAAACTCTCCATCAGGATCATCGTCTTCATCGTAAGAGATCGTTCTAGGTTGTGGCTTCAAGATCTCCTTATTCACTTTCAACTCGGTCCTATATTTTTCATCGACTATTAGGTTTTGCAATGAAACCATCACCACCAGTGGTAATCCAACGATCTGTGATGCTGGTAAGTTGATCGAATACGTTTGACCACCAACAGTAGAATTGGCTGCAGGCTCGATCATACAATGCTCGAAATACTCCGCGACGTCCGTAGAGCCAGGTCTAACCAATGAAGAGAATGTGAATCTCTTGATAAATGCTGTGATATCGTCAACAGCTTGGACATTGGCAACTTTTTGAACCTCATGCTTACGAATGTATGCATCTGTCTCTCTTCCAACTGGGATATACTTCTGCTCGGGAACTTCAGACATCTCTAACTCCTCTTCGTTCTCATTTCTTCTACCATATCCAGCCTCTTCAGATTCTTCCTTGATAGCACGAGTAGGTCTATGTGGTCTCTTGCGTGGACGGTTATCTCTCCCATTGGAAGAACGCTTGTCACGTTTCAAGTTGTGAATCTTTTCCATTTTCTTATCGAAAACGTTATCCAACGTTTGAGCATCACGGAAGATCAAACTATCTGGAGAGTTGTAAGTGCGTGCATTGGCAAAGATTAACCGGACGTCGCTCTCAAACCTCGCAACACCTTTCTTACCATGACTGTAGTCACCACGTTCCAACTTGTCGTCGACTTCATTGAAACACATACCTTTCTTGACAATCGTATAATAGCTTGGATACTCTCTAGCGTCAACGGGTTCCATGAATGGTATGGACAGTTTCAAACTGTTCTTATGATGCGATGATTTGTAATTAATGAGCGATCTCAACACTTTGAATAAGTCCGAGGAGTAGTCAACATCATAGTCATCCTCTTCCTCATCGTTATCCAATCCCAAATGTTCTGTCTGTCCCACTGCAGAACCGGAAACGGCTGCAGCAAGAACATCCTCGGGAGACTCTTGAATAGGAGGAATAGGAGCCACTTCTCTATGGTTATAATTAGGTTCTTCCTTGACAGGGCTCTTCTTCTTTTGTGGTTTAATTTCTTCAGTTATAAGAGCTCCGCTGTTCGCAGCGAAATCCTCACATCTATGCTTGGCATGTAAGTAGATCTGCTTCGCGTCATGTGCAAGCAAACTGTCTTGTCCATTGTAAGTAGCCGCATTATCGGCCATCAACTTGTACATCTGCACAAACTCGTACAAGTTGGGCATATTGGCAATTCTAGTCTTGCGTGGGTTGGTCTTGTACTTGATTTCATGCAACGAGATCGGTTGTTTGATCTCATCAACATAGTCGGGAACCTCTTGAGGTGAAGGGATACGTAAGAAAGGTCCAGCAATGTCTTCACCTGTCTCTTTATCCTTCATATGCATGGTCTCATCCACCACCGCTGCAAACAGCTGTTGCAATGGCTTCCGTTCAAAGGTGTCTCTTGGCGAGATTTTTTGAGTGATATTCAACGTAACCTTAGCCATGGTGAAGAAAAAAAGGGGTGTATTTGGGGGAGAGTTGAAATATTGGATTGAGGATTGGATTTGGGGGGTTGGGATTTGGAGATTGGGTTTTGAGGATTTATGAGGCAACGACTGGAATATGAAGTTATGGGGGAAGAATAACTAGAGATCAAAGGAAATTAATCGACGTTCATACTCACATTACATCTAAGTGATCCATACCCTAGTACCCCATCGTTGTTTGAGCCTAAGAACTACTCATCCTTCATAGTCCTAATCTGATGTACAGATGTAGAATCTTCCGGTGTCCAGATGTTTTGTAAACTTTATTGGATTCAATAGTTGTTCACCAAAAAATATTTCGTCCAATTAGACATCACCTTTTCTTTACAAGACTATGGAGAAGTACGAGGTTATAGACGAAGATCCGGCCTTTTCAAAGGTTGTTAGATACTTCAGACCATTGGACTACCTTACGTGGGCAGCAGCTGCTGCGTTCGGACCAGCTTCTTTGATTCTTATGGAGCGTTACGAGCCAGCCGTTGGAAGATCTTTCAAGAAGCCACCAGCAACGTTCTTACGTGCTGCAGGATTGATCGGTCTTGGAGCTGGATTCATCTTGGCATACAACGAATCTACCAAAAGGTTCTGGGGACTTTCCGAGAATGCAAGAGAGGTTCAAAAGGACAGATACGAGACTAAGAAGCTTCTCTCACAAGGTTTGAACCCATATCATACAGAGAAGTCTTCTCTTACTCCATATTTGCAAGACGTTGCTGCTCGTAACTCGAACCACTCGCAACTGATGCTGGCCTTCATTCCTTGGTTCAATTTTGCCAACCATCCAAATCATGGTATTGACTTGAAGAAGTACTATGAAGTTAGAGAAGGTGAAGAAAGTTGGGGTTTTGAACCAGTTCCACTTGACAAGATCCCACAGTAAGAAGAACAGCTATTAGGCACTTACTGATTCTCTACTCGCATACGCGTATACGTACTAACAAACCTATTTATTTATTATTTCACTGATTGATGGCTCGTTGTTTGGCTAGCTCATCTGTATGTAGTCCTTTTTTGTCCTTGTCCTTGTCCTTCTTCAGCACATTTGGTCAAGAGCACAGCAGGCACAAAGAACAAGAAGACACTTGCAGCAGCATCCAGAACCTTCATCCTTTGGAGGTTGTTGCTGGTACATTGGTCCAGATTGGTATCCAGGTTGCTGGTTGTAACCACCTGGTCCACCAAATCCACCTTGTTGACCACCAGGACCTCCAAATCCTCCACCTTGTTGACCACCGTAACCTCCTGGTCCTCCTGGTCCCCCATAACCACCTGGTCCTCCTTGTTGTTGTCCTCCACCAAACATCTCTAAATTATATGGTACAGATATGAAAAATATCAAGTCCTCAATTTTGGGCAGGGGGCCCTCATTCTATATAAATAGACGCAGAGAGGGGTGACAGCAGATGAAACAGAGAATGATCCATACTCATTTCTTGCACCGCACCCCCAGTCCAAGTGGGGAATTCTATTGGTAGAAGTTAATCACTATGCATAATTGTTTTTATTCCCGTTCCATTGTTCTGCTGTGCCTCCCCTGCTAATATAATGCACGAGCGGTATTAGCAATTCTTGGCTCGACCATGACAACCTTCGCACAACCGTTTTATCGACAATGAATTATTTCTATTTGGATCAAGGCATTAGTTTGGTGAAGATCTCAAATTTATCAGGATTGCTCTTTCTGCATGATATGGGGCGGGTGTTGGCCACACAATTTGAATGTGTTCACCTGCATCGATGCTGCTCACCGTACGTAGTTATTCCTGCGTCTGCCTGCTAGATCTCCCCTGGTAAATCCTGCTAAACCTCCTGCTAAACCCCTCCCGGCAACCTCCCTGCTGAAATCTTTCCTGCTAAATCTTGGGCCCTGCTTAATCTGCCTACATTATCGCCTCCATTATCACCTACATTTTAGCTACATTTCACTTCTTCGATCTCACTCAATTATACCCTCATTGTATCCAAATTCCCTCTATTCAATACCTAGCGTGCCTCGAACTGAACCATCCGCTTAGTACGGGCTTTATATAACACTCTATGACCACATTCCTTGCATCTAACAGGCTCCTTAGGTGACAACGTGAAAGTACTTGCACATTGTGCACAGATATATTTACATCCGTAACTCTTCACACTCTGAATTCCAGATGCAGCATTGCCAAGATTGGCGGCTGATGGTGGCACAAATCCTTCTCTATTAGACATCCTTCTGTAAACCTCCTCTAGTGTAGATTTGATGAAGTTTTTTTTTCCATCTGAAAAATATTAAATATTTTCGCAGCTGAGTTTTTTCACAGGCCTCTTCCCCCCCCGCTTAATTTTTCACCAGCCTCCAAAAAACTCCACCCTTCATCTTCATTTTACTTCTTCATCCTCTTTACCAGGTACCATCATGTTGGCAGGTATTCGCATGTCACAAAGGTTCAGGGGGGCCGTCAAGTATTGCCCACATCACAATCGGCAGGCCGAATTGTACTCTATCGGACGACCGAGCGGTTCGTGTTGCTTCGGGGCCTCGAGGTTTATATCCACCGAACCGATAGCTGCCGACGTCAAGTATAAAGAGGGTATTTTCAAGTATAGAGAGTGTCAGAAGGTTGGAAATCCGATCACAAAGTCTGCTGTTTTCCAATCAAAAGATCATGATCATGTCTCAAGAGCATCCGAGCGAGTGGTGGCACTCATTACCAGGATGGAAAGCAACGATTTGAAATATAATGAAGACGAATTCCGTCGAGTGTTCAAAACACCTTGGGTCAAGAAATGGCCCAACAATTTGATTGATCTGATCAGTGATACAACACAGCCAGACTTTGCTACATTGGTGCATCAACTCGTCGAATTTAAATATTTGAACCGGTCCAAGGCTATTGGAAGTTTCTTCTACCGGAAAATCATTTCTGACCCTAACTTCCAATCCGATAACGTCGAGATCTATAACGATCTGATCGATTTCTTTGCATCTAGGGGTGATTCTAGCAACGTTGGCCGTATCTTCAAGAAAATGGCTAAAGTCGGTGTTAAACCTACGGTCACTACATTCAATTTGATCGGTAAAAACTACTGTTCAAGAACCGACGTTGTCCTTGAAAGATTGGTCATTTGGGAGTCTCTATTGAAAAGAATTCAACAGGAGCAACTCAAGCCAAACTTGGTCACTTGGTACTTGACTCTGAGCCTGTTGCCTTCCAACAGTGCGGTGAAACGTGATCTTCAAATGACTATGAAACGCTATGGACTCGATAAGTGTCCTACATTTAACGATATTCTCTTAACCGATATGATCAACGACGGTGAAATGACAGCCGAGAAATTGCAACAATTTTACGGTACACTTCCAAGATCATGTGTGGACGTTAATTGTATGAACTGTGTCATCTACAAATGGTTGACCGAGGATAAGTTCGATAAAGCGTGGGGATTCATGAGATCGGAATCTGTCAAGGGACTGAATCCACGCAACTCTACAATGACCATTTTTTTGAAAGATTGCAAGATTAAAAATCGGTTGGAATTGATGGTGAGGACTATCAATTCTATGATGGACACTTACGGATTGGTCAATTACAATTCGAACAGAATGGTTCTTGACTACCTGTTGAAACTACCCGATGGTCAATTACCCCAGTGGTACCCATTGGTAGTTAAATTTATGTTACGCTATGACTTGACTTACGGTATCGACAAGCATCGTAGGACAGATGTGTTGATCAAAAGACTCCAATATAAGTTGGATAAAAATTTCGGTGAATCAAGAGTGCCATTGTCGGTTGTGAAACTTAGCAAGACTACTCCGTTTGAGGAAAAATTGTTCCAGAACATGAGACGTCTCTACGTTTTAGAAAATGAACATATGCAAGCTGAGGAAAGGTTATTTTTAGGAGAAGAAGAAGAGGCTGAGATGGCTGCTGAAATTAATGATTACGAAGAGATCGACGAACCAGATAGTTGGATCCAATCTGTCGTATTGAAAAGTTATTCCGATCTAATAGAGGAAAGCTTGCAGTAGAGGCACTTCTAAAGATAGATCCTGGTGTGACGGAACGCGTCGATCTCATGCGGTGTACAGATGTAACGCCAAAACTTATATTTCCCTTTTAGGAAAAATTTAACCTGATCCAGGTTAAATGCCAAAATTCACTATACGAATAGAACGAACTGTTGTAATATTATCCAAGCTTTCAATCGTATCATTGGAAGCAACGTTGTAAATACAGTCAAGTTTCCTAGTAAATCGTACCATTTTACCCACTATTGAGCAATCTATTGGCCAATTTGTAACGAAAAATTTTCGGAGACCCAAATTGTGCCCCGCAACCACATATACCGCGCGGGCACTAGAAATTCGCACAGAATCCAAAATCGGTAAATCAGTCTTTTTTTTTCGAGGTGAAACTCTCTCTCTCCTATTTAGGCTTCATTGAGTTTCTTTCGGAAAGAAATACTTTCACATTTTTAAAGCTAGGCATCGCTGGATCGATTGCCGGAACAAAGCAAGGATGATGACATCAACGCCTCCTGGCAACTCGCCGCATTATCATTTCAAGGCGATACCTTCATCTTCACCTGTCTTCCCTCAGGATAGCATGGTTACATTGGATTTGGACGCAGATTTAACTGCTGATTCCGGTCACAGTATAGGAAGTGCAAATGCTTCCTTGGCTGCCGCCGCCGCTGCAGCTGCTACCGCATCCAACTCTGTGCAAGATTTCTTTGATTTCATGCCACAAGATACCGATATGCCCGCCTACTCGTCCAACACACCTGGTTCAACTTCGGCAAATTCTACTATAAATTCTGCAACCAATAATCAGGCAGTTAACAACGTCATTAACAATGTGGGCAACTTCCAACAGATGTCGCATACATCGTTACAACAGCAACAACAACAGCAATCATCGAATTCGAACGCTGGATTCATGTCGTTCATGACCATCCCGGAATCGTTTTCAAACTCCACGTTGTCATCTGGTTCTTCCGGTGGTGCAACTGGACCGGGGCTTAGTCAGAGCAGCCATACAATAACTCCGGCTTCATCGTCTCAGAGTCTGCATCAAACTTCCGTTCCAATACATCGCTCGGCTCAGAACCCACCGGGCTCCGTGGCAACACCTGCACAACCTTCCAATATCACCGTTGCCACACCTCGTCGTGTCACCGTCTCAAGTGGTTCATCTGCACATCGTCGTGCTTCAAGGTTGACTGATGGTTCTCCTGCAGCTGGTAACAATCCATTCTATACTCCTCCTTCTTTCTTATCCCCAAAGATAAGTAAGCACAGGAAACAGACATCTATCTCCAACTCGGTCTCACTCACTCACCTTGATGAAGATCTTCAAATTCAACAACAGCTTAGAGGTTCGCCATTGACTACTCCATTGAGAGGTATTGACAACTTGCAAGAACCGAAGGAAGAATCCAAGTCGTCTATTGCTCCTTCATTGCTTATGAAGGAGCGCAGTACCAAGTTCGGAGGTAAGCTCACCGATCTAGAAGGATATCGTGAAAGTTCTCAAGAGTCCGAAGATCAGGAGGAAACCCAACCTCTGAGAAACGACAGTCCTGTGCGCCAACAAAGTCAGCCAGTCACTCGAGTTTCCAGTCATTCACAGCTATTACCTCAAAGTTCGTCTTCGGGCAACATCCAAGCTGCTCGGAACCCGAACGTCAACGCTCAGTTGCATCATAATCTACAACTGCACCAGCAGCAACAGATGCAACAGTTAGAGCAGCAGTATGCGGGTGAATCTGTGACAGATCCTTCATTCATTAATCAAGAACTGTTGGAAAACCCTCAAGAGATTATGTTATTGATCGATGGAAACAACGTCGAGCAAGAGATGCTTGGCCAATCGAACAATTCGATGTACTCTGTTCAGCAAGGGCGTGGAACACGGCAACCGCAGCAGCAACAACAACAACAACCGCAGCCGCATCTGCCAAGAACTAGATCTGTTCCTAATGGTGGAAATGCGGCTTTGCGTCGTCATTTGACTCGGTCGAGATCGACTATGAATTTGAGTGATATTGCCGCTTCTAAAGAAGCCAAGACTGCTGCATTGCGTTCTGCACAGAGTTTCATGATTACAGAGGAACCAGAGTATGGGCTCGGACAGGTTGTTTTACCACCTCCTCAAAGTGATTCTTCTGAATCTCAATTGGATGACATTCAAAGTACTAGTGTTGGTTCTTCTCCTCGTAGAAGGGGGTCGCGGAAGGGACAAAACCGTGATAGGAAACCTACAACTCTGATTCTAACCGAGATGGAAAGAGCCAAGTTGGATCTACCAGAACAGTCTGCGAGATCAAAATCTAGATCGAAGAAGTCGGACAACGAGAAGAAGAAGATTCATGAGTGTCCATTGTGTCATTCGAGGTTCCAAAGACCAGAGCATGTGAAACGTCATATGCGGTCCCATTCTTCAGAGAAACCGTTTGCATGTCCACAACCTGGATGTGGTAAGAGGTTTAACCGTAAGGATAATTTAAAGCAGCATCTAAGGAAGATACACAAGTTGCAACCGTGAGCAAGTTTAGGGATCCTAGGTGTGGCCTAGGTATAAGTAAGGTGGAAATAGTATCAATTTACAGTATACAGTTAGTTTAGTTAGTAATAGTTTACTTCCTGTTCTCATAGAGCATTTCTGATTTGAGCATCGACTGGAACGTCACTGACGTCAACAGTTGCCATAACGTTCGAATCATGGAACGATTGGTTCTTCCATCCGGCCAATGCATAGAATATGGCGTTAATCAAGTACATTGTGGCCAGTGCGACCAATGAAGTGGTCTTGAAGATGCACGAACAGTATTGAATAATGGCAAAGACCACATAGAGGATGCATCGTTTCCAATTTCCATCGATTTGTTTGATGGCGGCAACGAAACTGTCAGGAACTCTGAAAATCTTCAACAGGAATGGGATCTCAATGAATGCCAATGCGACACCTTGAACAATTGCAATGATTGCAAAGACCAAAATCCCCACTGATGCGAACAAATTTGAAATACCCAGTGCAAGCGAGAACACAATACAGATAAGGGCCCACCATTGTGCATAAACACTGAAGTTTCTCGAACGAAGGTCATCTTTAAACCCCGTTATCTTGATATAATCTGTGAATGCCATTATTTGATTATCAGGCTATAGTCCACTTAATGAAGCAAAAGGGGAACTGTCAAGGAACTTTCTCATCAAATTTAAGTGCTTTTTTTCCCACTCAGGGTAAGTTATTTTTAGAACGATCAAGGGACTTGCGTTAACGGCGTATGTTATTTTTAAACTGAACATTGGACCCAATTCGATTAGCCGTGCATAATTGGACCTGATTCATATTGCCGTGCACTCAATTTTGTACTAAAACTTCCACAGTTGGGAAAGGCCATAGAATCAGCATTGTGTCCTTTTCCCTCTCCTCCTTCTCCTCAGCCTCAGCCTCAGTACCCGTCGATCGACGCATCTATAAATTCTAATAGTCGTTCAGGTCTTCTTTTTCGATCTCTAAATCTTAGCTCGTTTATCATCACAATCATCTTCTGATCCCTTTTCCATCCTCGGTTCTCAAACTATGGATTTGGATCTGAGTGATGACGAATTTACAACTGCACTGGAGCAGGTAGGGAGTCTGAGATTCTTGGTTTGGCCTCATCTCCCCACACTCAAGTACGATATATCCAAACGACTCTCTGAAGCTGCAAGCAACTATCTCCCAGAGATGGCGGATTTCCAAAAGACCAAGAACGGACTTAAAAGTTTCTGTCTGGAGATGAGTGAATCTTTCAGCAGTGTCATTCATGAAGCTATTGAACTTCCGATAGAGCCGGATGACCGCGATCAAGAGATCGATTTAAACACAGATCCAGTTGCTGTCCCTGCTAAAGTTCCTGCTAAAGAGGAACCAACAGGTGTGGAGATCCTCAAGCAACCTGAACAAGTGCCATCGTTGTCTGATAGGCTCGTGAATTACGACCATCTTACCTATTTGACGTTTGATCAGTTCCAAGATGGAACCTTCTTAAGAAACCGTATCAAGGAGATCCTAGCACTGGATGTGTCACCTTTGGATCAGCGGTACCTCGTTCAAAGATTGATGTCAAGAACTTGGCAAGAGAAGCAGAAGCATCAGGCCAATAACGATTATGACACCGATTCCGATGAGTATGAAGACGATGAAGTTGTTCTCAACGAATCTGATAGGCAACCCTCTTACCACAGCCCGGGAGTTCTCGGTTGCAAACACTATCAAACGAATTGCAAGATCGAATGTTCAATCTGCAAACGATGGTTCCCTTGCAGATTCTGTCACGATGCTTTCATCACCACTCATAGACTCCCTAGAAATCTAACAAGGCATGTGCTCTGCATGTTTTGTAATACCCCACAGGATCCTGGCCAATTCTGCGTGAACTGCGGC
The DNA here is from genome assembly GCA_030574155.1 of Xiuguozyma insectalens. NCBI lineage: Eukaryota > Fungi > Ascomycota > Pichiomycetes > Pichiales > Pichiaceae > Xiuguozyma > Xiuguozyma insectalens. The sequence continues at coordinate 123,871 of JAJMEL010000012.1, read as the reverse complement.
CGTGAGTTGGCTCGTTATTACTGTGATAAATGCAAACTCTATGATAATGATCCACTCAAGCACGTTTATCACTGTGATCGATGTGGAATCTGTCGATTAGGATTGGGACTTAATCAAGACTATTTCCATTGCGATAATTGCAACGCCTGCATATCTATAGAGTTGCGCGAAAACCATGTATGCATCGAAAACTCTACGCATTCAAACTGTCCTATATGTGACGAATATATGTTTGATTCCAACAAGACGGTCGTTTTCATGTCTTGTGGTCATCCTATCCATCAGACATGTTATGATGAATACACCAAACAGGCATATAAATGTCCTATCTGTTCAAAGACCATCATCAATATGGAGGCACAATTTAGAGTCTTGGATAAAGAGATTGATGAATCGATAATGCCTGAAGACATACGTAACTGGCAGGCATTAATCAAATGTATCGATTGTGGTGGTCGTTCCAAAGTCCCCTATCATTACCTGGGACTCCGTTGTGATCATTGCAAGAGTTACAACACGATGCAGTTACATATTTTGAAAGATGGTGAGACCGAAGATACCGCCACAGATTTACCGCATGTTGCCATAGAGAACTCTCTCAATCAAAACCTCACATTTGCAGAGGATTCCAAACCGATAGCCGTTGTCGAGGAATCATACGCTGAAAACTTTGTCCGTGTGATTAACAGTTTCGAAAAGTATTCATCTTTGGGCGATGCATTTAGGGATTGGATGAGATCCAATGAGGCTGTCACGACAGATGTCGTTGCAGCAAATCCTTCTACTACTACTACTAATTCATGATAATGATATGATCTTAACGTTTTTAACACTTACCTAACCCGCTTACTTCTCAGACTCGATATTGGCACACTAAGTACTCTGCTCTTTTTAGATTCAGCAGAGTGTTCTGATGGTGACAATTCCAAAGAGTCCTGAGACTTGTTTAATATGTTACCCAGTCTAATATCCAATTTCAATCTATCCTCATTCTTGGATCTGAAATCACTCAATTTGGATGCAGCGTCGTCCATTTCAGTCTGTGAGCCATGACTACGGCGTGGCATTCTTCTTGAAGAGGCTGAAGAGACCGATGATTTTGTCGGAGACTGTTCTGAAGCCTGTGAGTTCGATCTCAAAGTTCGTCCAGACACTGATTTGTTGGTATTTGGAGACTCGTGGGTTGACGAGGCTGGTTTCCTAGTGGTCAGCCTGCTCTGACTCGATGAATGTGTGGAGTTTTGTTGCAATCGAATCATATCGCGTGAAGAATCTAAGCTTGAAACAGGAGAATCGTGTGAGCGTAATTCTGTTGAATCTCCACTGGTAGAAGAAGAAATGGAATATTTGCGTACACTTGGTAACGAGAGATGTGATGTGGATCCAATACCGACAACAGTGTTGGCGTTATTGGAATATGATGGGTCATCAAGTGGTGAAACTTCTTGATGTTCATGGCGTTCTTTCATCTCATAATAACACTTCTTGGTATCTATGTTATTAACAACATCTATTGGAGTCCATCCGGCGTTGTTGGACATCTCATCGTCTGCATTGTAATCGACCAGCAATTGAATGCAATCCAAGTATCCATACTCTAGAGCCACATGTAACGGCGTGTTACCTTCATCGTCTATCAAGTTAGGATATGCTTCATTCTCTAACAATATAGCGAGACAATCCGGATTGTTTCTAATGCAGCACACATGTGATGGTGTACGTCCACCGCCACCTCTTTGATCAATGCAAACATTGAAATATGAAAGTAACAAGTTCAATGTTTTCGGTGCATTGCCATCGCATGCCGAATGAATAACGGTATCCTTGTCAAAGTTCAACTTAATTTCATCTTCCGAAGTGATCTGTGTATAATTGTGTGATTGTATCGCTCTATTTCTGTTGTTCTCTCTGTTCCGTTGTGAAATCATGCCCAAAAGTGCATCTGAAATTTCATATCTATCATAAAATGCCGCGTAATGCAAATTGGTCCATCCATTCTCTGGATCGATATTATCGAGAAGGTCCGGATATCGTTTTAACAGACGCGTCACAATAAAGTAATTGCCCTTCTTTATTGCTGTGCGCAATCGAATCGAAGGATCCGACATGCCGAGTGTTCCGAAGAGGCAAGGAAGCTTTTTTTTCCCGTTGAAATTTAGATTGAAATTTTTGATTTCTTGGGTGCAAACTAAGAAGATCACCAGGGTCTAAAGATTGATCTCTAGCATGCAAATAATGTATCGGAAAAGTGGTCCAATCATATTTACAGCTTGAAATGATCATAACATTCCATTGTATCCCCCAAATTATACCACCCAAATTGAAATCCTGCGAAGTACAGGGAAATTAGAGGAATTGCCTATTTGAGAAATAAAATTTCCCATCATACAGCCGTATCCAAATGACAAAAGGTTAGGTTTTTACTTTTCTCTTGTCTTTTCCCCGCCCGTGCACCAGGATTTTTTTACCCCACATAAATCTCCTAATTAGGAAGCCCGGACATTTCCTGGAGTCACCGAAGCCGAGATCGGGGTAGCTGATTATGCACAGTCAGGAAAAATTGTCGGAGTATAGGATTCTCTACAGGCTATTGGTGACAACACAATGGTGTTGACGGGAACTCATCCTCACTATGGCATTGAATCTACTTGTGCTCCCACTCGTGCTCCATTCGTGCTCAACTCGTGCTCAACCTGTGCTCCACTTGTTGCCTTAACCTGTTTACTACACCATTACTTCATTCTATCCATAGTCATGACCCTTCAAAATATTCATAGCTTCGTTCTCCGTTACTCCCACAGGGCCCCCACCTAAACCCCCGCGTAGGTTCCCTTGTCACACGCCTGTCACTACCTAACACGCTGTAAAAACTCTTTCTTCCCTTGTCCCGTAATGATTTTTTTTTTGTCGGACTATCGGAGCTGGCGGACAGCCGGGTTGTATCTCAACTATATATAAATGTGTGGATGGTCCCGGAATTGATAATTTCGGTACATAGAAGCTGTAACTGTATACGAAGATGTCTGCCGCTAAAGCTCCACAAGCTGCCACCACAGCAGCTGCCACTGCTGCAGTTGGTGCTACCGCCGCTGTCGCTGCCAGCTCTGCTGCTACCCCACAAAATTCCCAGCAAGATACTGGTGCTGTCAGTCAATCTAAAAAGCGTGCCATCGATTTAGTCGCTGGTGGTGCTGCAGGTCTTTTCGAAGCACTCTGTTGTCACCCATTGGATACCATCAAAGTGAGAATGCAACTCCATAAGAAGGCCAACCATCCAGGTGAGATCAAACCTCCTGGAATGGTGAAGACTGGTGTCGGTATTTTCCAAAATGAAGGTTTCCTTTCCCTTTATAAAGGTCTCGGTGCTGTCTGTCTTGGTATCGTTCCAAAGATGGCCATTAGATTCTCATCTTTTGAATTCTATAAATCCTGTTTTGCTGATAATGCAGGTAACGTTGCTGGTAGTGGTATCTTCTTATCTGGTGTCCTTGCCGGTGTTACTGAGGCATGTATGGTTGTGAACCCAATGGAGGTTGTTAAGATCCGTCTTCAAGCTCAACATAATGCTCTTAAGAAAGGTGATATTAAGGCTGAGATCGAAAAAGGAGCATCCGAGGTTGCATCTAAACCAAAATACAGAAACGCTCTGCAGGCCGGATACGTTATTGTCAAAGAAGAAGGTCTTAAGACTCTCTACCGTGGTGTTGCTCTGACTGCTGGTAGACAGGCAATTAACCAAGGTGCCAACTTTACCACTTACACCTTCCTCAAAAAGAAGTTACAACACTCTCAAAACGTTGACACTTTGCCAACGTACCAAACTGCCATAATCGGATTCATTTCTGGTGCTATCGGACCATTCTGTAACAACCCACTTGATACCATCAAGACCAGAATGCAAAGAGAAACTGCCATCACTGACGAATCCAACGTTCACAGAGCCAAGCGTATCGGTACTGCCCTCTTTAAAGAGAGTGGTGTCAAGGCTTTCTATAAAGGTATCATTCCAAGAGTTGCCAGAGTTGCATCCGGACAGTGTATCGTTTTCCCTGTCTACGAATTCTTCAAAGGTAACCTCTATGACCTCGCCGGTATTCCACGGCCAAAGAGAATGAAATAGGCATAGGCATTTGTATTAAATTAAAATCAATCAGCTTTCAGCTTCCAATTATAGTTTTTAAGGAGAGTGAATCCTCTTAAGTAACTTGAAAATTTCCTAGTAATCATCTTGAAAATGGACATGTACAGCTTTGCATCGTCTTTTAGATACTATGATCAAACAACTATATCAGTGACATCTATTTCATTAGTGAGGTTTCCCGGATAATTTAGAGGTTTGTTTCCAAATAAGTTGTCACATTGTAGTCAATTAGGTCATGTCCCAAAAGGGTTATATTACGTGCAGCCGATCGACCGGTGAAATATCTGAAATAACCGAAAATCAAATTTCATCTCACATTATAATTGTCCAGAGATGACATCAAATAGGCCTGTCATATCAGAGGCGCTTCTGAACTCGATAGTGAAGCTGTCGACACTTCAAGAAGAACAACATATACAAGAAGGTGCAAAGTTGGAACCTTCTGCGCTGGGGAAAGATCAAGGAATAGTGAACTCGGTTGAATTACGTCTGGCCAAGCTAATTGCCAAGTATGAGAATGGCACAGATACAGAGCTGGTTAAAGTGCTAAGATTAGCATTGATGAAGTTGAAACAGCAGGAATTTGCATCACATATGGCTAAATCCGATACTGCATCTAAAGTGGAAAGGTTAGAAGTGGAAAGAGACCTATTGCTGAGAGAGATTGAATTCGTTAAGCGTCGGAATCATCATAGTGATATAGGATTAAGGGGTAATGTTCCTTTGACGAGGGGAGATGCTATGCTTGATGAAGCGCAGATAACGCCAATCACAACGCCGCATAAACGTCGAATCAAAGTGATCGAAACGAGACAACTAAGTAGTCCAAGAATGGGTCATAAGCGAGGCCATTCAGAACCTACAATGTCACCTAAAAGAGTTCAGTTCTTCCAATACTATGCAAAGGAGCAGGATGAAAATCAATCGAAGGATAACAGACGTGTGAAACGAAGGTCATAACTGGGGTACAATTATGACATATTAACGAAGAATCAACGAAGCATATATCTACAAGGTTTGTATAATAAAACTACACATGGCATAAAACGTATGGCCATTTACTTTCTACTGTTCACATTACTTTGGAGATTCCATTAGAGTCTAAATGCATATAGAATTATCCCACGCACCTAGTTTATTGGTGAGTTTGGACAGGGTATATCCTATCCTCTGTCACTGTGTAGTAGTAGCTATAGCACAATTTGCTTAGTCGAAGAGACCCATACCCATGTCGTCGTCAGACTCTTCCTCTTCCTCTTCTTCTTCCTCAGCAGCAGCTTCCTCACCGGCACCACCGGCAGCAGCAGCTGGAGCAGAACCAGCAGCTGGAGCAGCGTTAGAAGAGAGAGCAATGAGAGACTCCTTGATTTCTTGACCTTCGAGGGCCTTGGCGAAAGTAGAAGTCCAGATTGGCTCAACAGAAGCACCAGCGGCCTTGATGACCTCCTGGAGAGACTCGCTAGTGATCTCCTTGTCGGAGTCAGCAAGGATAAGGGCAGCGTACGAAACAATAGCTTCACTCATCGTTGATTATTTAGTATACGTAAAAAGGAAGGTTGAAAAATGTCCATTTCCAAAATTTTCACTGAGAGCGACAGGGAGGGCTTCAACAATCGAGATCACGTGAGTGGGAAAGACCTAAAATTTGGGATTTCATATACTAGGATGAGATAGCATAGTTATAGATCATGTTCATACTATATATAAGAGTGAGGTTCAGAACAATCGACCCATAAATGTGACGATCATTAGTTGACAAACTTGTTCAAGTTGTCCAACCAATCAATGTACAAAGAGTTTTCCTTGACGCTGGAGTATGCGACGATAAACTCACCGAGTTGACGGTCGATACCTCTGGATTCGATGTATGCAAGGAGAGAGTCTTGTAATTCCTCTGCCAAATTGGTGAATTCCGGTCCTGAGTATGAAACATCTCTGATTGCAGCAGCATCTGGGGCTTCACTGAGAGCAACTTGAGCATCTTCAAAGTTAGTAACTCCAGCGACTGCAAACTCGTGGGTGAGCAATGACAACGATAAGTCCAAACCAACGGCAGAACCATTCTTTTCCACGACAACATTGACATCGGTAAGAGTCAAGTCTTCGAATTCTTCGTTCTCTTCCAGTTCGCTTTCGTTTTCAACCTGTTGTTGGAACTGTCTAACCTCGTAGAAAGCTTGGGTGATTCTGGCAACATCAAAGTAGACATGGATCTTTTCAGAACCAACAGAACGATTCAGATGAGCAAGAGTCTTGTTACCACTTTCTTCAACCGAGAATCCTGTGTCTTTCAAGTAGTTCAAGTAAGTCTCGTCGAGTCCAAATGCATCTCCCTTCTCGTACTTGATTTCAGCCTGCAAGACTGATGACAAGTTCTCTGTATATTCGTTGGATCTCAATGGTGTGATAGAGAATCCACGGTAGCTAGTACGGAAAATAGGTCTGGCTGAACGAAGGGAGCAAGCAGAAACTGCTCTGAGAGATCTCAAACCGGTAAGAAGAGTAGACATGGTGTAGTTAGAAGGTTTAAATTAATTTCAGAAAAATTAATCAAATGTGGAGGAGTGGGAGGGGCCCAGAGGGAAAGAGGATTTTAGTGAGAGTTATAATTCATGCTATATATGCTATGCTATTAACAATTATGGTTCCGTTCTGAAGATAAAAAGTGAGAGTTTGTGGGTGAGTGAGTGAGCGTATGTGTTGTCAGTTCGGAAAACAAGTAATTAGTTTGCGCGAAGATATTCTTGAACAAAGAGCGCACTGCGTTTGAAACGACGTTCAGAATACTTATCAAAGATGGCCTTATGTTGTTTGTAGTTAAGACAGCATTCGACAAGAAGTTCGGCCAAAGGAGCCAATTGGTCTTCTGTGTATCCGCTGTAATAAATGTGGGCAGGGGTCCAATTTCCCTGATGGAGCATCTTGATCGATAGATAGCTTGCACCTGCTGCCAACCAACTAGGTGGAGCTGCGACCAGTCGTGGCTCCATTATAGTGATCTCTAAGAAATATTTGGCAAGAGTCCGAATCTCTGAATCATAATTATCGGCTTTAGAAGTACGACGAAGGAATGGCATCGGTCCAGGATAACCCATCTCGAATCCAAGCTCTGTAATCATGAATTTTTCAGCCTTTAATATTTCTGCCGTTGTGTATTGGTTTGAAACCATGTATGCCATCTGTTTCACTGTTGGACAGTTGATCTCCTCATATTTAGCTCCAATGAATAGTGCAACAGCACCACAAAGTTGGAATTTAGAGAGTGAGATCGGTCTTTTACTTAAGAATCGATCTATGATATTAATCGTCAAGAAAAGAGTCTCTGGCAATAGATTGAATCTACCATGAACTTGAACCAACCAGTTAACCAATGTGGCACGGTTTTCCCAAGTGATTTCATTCTGCACTTGTGGAATATAGTATGGATATGGCGCATACCGTGGCTCTAAATCTCTCATATGGTTGAAGATTTCTGGTGCATATTCAGCAACCATAGACACATCCCAAGTATCTTCATCTTCTGGATCTGGCTCTGGTCGGTAGAACTTGTATATGACAGACTCCAACTCTCTCTCGATCTTATCGTTCCATTTGGGACTCAATGGAACAACAGCTCCAATTGTAGTTGTTGTGTCATCCTCGTCGTCATTCTCTTCTTCTTCATCTTCTTCTGCACTACCCATCTCATATTGTGTTGTTTCAACTCCATCGTCTTTGGAATTCTCCTCAACATCGGTAGTCACCTCGTCCAGTAACACATTCGTGCATGTATTCTTGACTCTGGTACCAACTGCAGCCTCTTTACCCTTAGCGTTTAAAATCCGTTGTTGGTTGATCACATTCTCTGAGACAACTCCAAGAGCCTTCCGTGGCCCAGCCTTGGCCAGTCGTCCTGAGATCTGAACACTATTCTCGTCGTTCAGCATATTAATCCAATGGAAGCCCAACCAGATGAAACTTGGTTTTTTGACTACAGCAACCGCAGAGTAATTGCTTGCAAGTAAAACCTTTTTTTCACCCTTGCGTCTCAAACTTGTATTTACCAACTCGATGCGGCTGTAGCCGCATTCCATGGTCTAAATTCAAACCGATTTTTTTTTCAACTCGCTCTGTACTATTTACCTCTTTCCTACTTTGGACCGGGCACGCTTGACATTCTCACATTTTTTTTTTCATATGAAACGGAAATCGTTTGGTGTGCAGTTTTTTGAATCGTGGGGTTCGAGCCATTGAGTTTAATTTTGTCCCGTCGGAAAAAGAGGGAAGGGAAGGGAAGATAGCTTGAAGGGATTGAATATGCACGAAGGTGGTGAGGATTATCAGAGTAGTTTGTAGTAATGTATGGGTTCCGGAAACAATCCAATGCAGTTGTCGGTCAGCCTATTGGTTATGGTTCTTCTCTAGCTCTGATCACTCACTGAATTAATGATTATTGGTGATGAATCAACCGTAGCTCTAGCTAGATTGCAACTCTAGTTGATATATGTAGCACCATTCTAGTTATAACTATCTGATCTGGAATTCTTCTGATCCCTTTCAATTCCTTTTTGATCCTTTTATATCCTTTTCGTTTCCGAATCCTTTTTAAATCCTTTGATTCTTAATCCCAAAATTTCCCCAATCTTTAAAAAAATACCTGTCTTCATGGCTTCTCCTTCTTTTGCTGAACTAAAGCCATCCCTGGAAGGGGACGGCTCACAGATAGCTTTGGCATCGTTTCTAACCAATAGAATCATATCAATCGATGGTGAGAACTTGGCTCAGGATTATTTGCTCGATGAAATCAATCAACTCGATCAAGTTTTGACATACCTGTTGGCTGAAGATCTCAAAGAAGAGCTTCGAGACCAGTTGCTAACGGTAGAATTGGACAAACTACTCGCTAAATCATACAGTGTCGTCTTAGATTCGATGCTTGAAAGTGCACATCCAAAGTTTAGTACCAAACTGCTTGAAGTTACAGATAAATTGACTGCTACCTTCATCACGGCCAAGAAGCTTTCAATGCGTAACAATTGGTACTCACCGGCCAAGCATCTCTCCGTGGTGATGCTACAATTTCTGTTTGATCGGTTCAATGGGTTTTTAAACTCTTATAAGATGGACTTATTGACTGCATTATACAGGCATGTCGGCAAATGTAACGACAATTACAATACGGCTGTCGAAAGTGGGATATTTAGAGCAAACTATCTGAACGATATCGTTAAATTGGTCGATGTCATTACAGTTAATGACAGTGGAAGTACATTGATCACTGACAAGTTGCTTTCAAGATTGTTGAAGCTCACAAAACAACTTCTTCAAAAAGATACCGAAGGTTTGTTCATATACCCATTACCTTCCATCATCCATTCATTCAACATCTTGACTACACTACTGAAGTCAGATCGATATCTTTCGGGACTTTCATCCAGCAAGAGGAACTCCGACTCGAACTACTACTTAAATCAGTTGAAATTCACTGGCCAGTTCATTGATGCTATGGATACCAACCATAAGCATCTTCGTTTGCTGGTTGCTAAGGATTTGGCAGATCTTCTGGTGTTCAACTACGTTGTGTTCGGTTCCAACAGAGGCCAGACTGATATAGTCCTCGAAAACACTATCAATTTCCTCTTTACTCATTACAAATTACATTCAGGTCCCACAAGGTTAGGTATCTTGGAGACTCTCATTCAGTTTGTCGGTAAACTGAACTTGTATCATGAGACAGGTAGTATCTCTGCCGCTCATAACTTTGTTGCACTCAAATTCTTTGACATTTTGAAGTTCATATATGGTAAAGTATTCGCCCAAGGTGAAGTTTTCGAAGAACGCAACAACGAACTCTTACTTTTGCATGATCTCAATACGCTTTATTCATTCCTAATCAGCGAATTGGATAGTGATGTTAACAGATTGATCGCCCTTGCCAAACTTATCGTTGGTGGATCGAATGATGAAATTAAACCTATCTCTGTTGAAAACAATCTATGGTACAATTTGACTCTATTGGAGTTGTCGGATCAACTGATTGACCATCTTGGCGAATACTTAAATTCTAGGCAAGACGGCATATCTAATTCTAATGATGGTGTTGGCTCCCAGGTCGCCAACAGATTGTTTGAATTGATTGCCGTTGACAACGAGACTCTTAGAACTAAGGCTACAGAGTTGCTGGTTAAAGTGCTTCGAATAGAACCAAAACTTATCCACAAGTATTTTGAAACGTCTATCCGGTTCCTTTCCACTTCATTCGAATCACATGAATTTGAGTTCAATAAAGCATCTGGATATTCGTACCTTATATCATCCATATTGGTGCATTGCTCAAAAGAATATATCCCTACTGATTACGTCTTGAAAGCATTCAATATTTCCACATCTTTCTTGAAAAGATTCAATTCTACACTTGTGTCCAGCAACCTTATAGGTAGCTCTGGTACTATATCTGTCCAAAACTATCAAAGGCAAATCTTAAGTTGGACCTTATCGGCCGGTTTATTCAGTTATGCTTCAGATGTTGGACCTGGAAGTAGTCTGTTTTGGGTTGATTCGACCCAACTTTTAGGTATATGGAGAAATCTGTTGGCACACGCTCTGCCGTCCGGATTCTTCCATTCAGAAGATCAGAATACCATGAAAACCGAACTTAAAAAGTTCTTGGATATTAAGAACTACGCTCTCATTGGTTTGGCCAATTATGTCAAGTACATGCTCATCTCTAAACGGATGACACCTGATCTTGCTGCTCAGATCAATCAAATACTTACAAAGAGTTTCAGTTTTGCTCACAGTGTTCCCGCCGATCTTCTTGAATATGATGTGGATGTGAACAAGCTTCGTATTTACCAGGTCTTGCTCAAACTGATATCATTCATCGATTTACGTGCAGAGTTAAACTCTGCAATGCTTCTCGATATTGTTGACAATTTCACCAATGCTAAAAAGTACGTCTATGGTCATGACAATGATGAATATAGGATTTATCACACACATGATGGCAAAGTGTATGGACTAACTAGTAAGATTGTTGGATTCCAAATAGATGAATTGAGTGATAAAGATGAAAAATGCATTATGGAAAGTCCTATCACGAAAGGTCAACTTTTACCCAACACAGTGTTTGATCATTCATTTGAAACTCTGTGCCCCTTCGTTCACAATTTCATTAATGACCCTATAGTTTTGCTCACAGGATCTTCATACTCTGAACAACAGAAGTATCCTGTAACGAAAAGCACGATGCTTGTTGATATTTCTATTGAGATCTTTGCGTTATTGTTTGTTAATCTATCTCCAAAGGTACAACAGTCAGTCATTGAGAACTTGCGTTCGGCAGTCAGTTCCAAAGTGGAAGGTCAGAGGTCCAAGGCCATCTTGGTGAACGCCTCTATTGCATTGCATGGATTACTCAGCTATGTTGTTCGCAGATCATTCACTTTAAAGCCAGCTATTTTAGACATGTTACTTGGTGTGTTACGCATGGCCAGTGCCAATGATGTCTATGTTGCTAGATTGAATTCTTCCTCTATTGGAATGGCATGTTCACTTTCCACTACAGAAACTGTTGATAATCAGCTTGGTATGACGGTCAACTCTATCGTCGAGAAGAGCGAGCCTCGATCTAGAGCATTTGACATTTTAACCTTAGGTAGTATCTCACAATACTGTTCGGTATCCAGGAGTGTCTTTGATACTTTACAGACACTCTGTATGGACCCACATCCAATTGTTCATGCAGCATCTTTGGATGCTATTGAAACATATATTTCGAGCCGTTCGCCAACAGATGTTAGTACGCAAGTGATCTACCAGTTGGTGAACTCATTGCAAACCATTTGGATAAGCGATTCATTTGGGGTTCATGCAAATACCACTATATCATGCAATATGAACTATAGGGAGCACCTAAACTCTTCTTTGTTGCTGAGTTGCATAATAAAGGCAATTGTGAATGTTTCAGGACCAATGGTGGCATCGTGGCCCATCAAATACAAGCAAGGATTCAAAAACTTGATTTATGGTTTAACACTTCTGTCAACGGACCATATGTCTCTGATTTCAAGAGAACTCCTACAGACATTGCAGGAACTGCTTCTCTTTGATGAAGCCGTTGTCAATGTCAAATCATATGAAAATCTCATTAAGTTTGTTATTACTGACAACTTCTGGGTTGGAGTTTATGGTCATGGATTGAGTTGCTTGCCGATAGATGGTATTCCAACCTATGAGCTCTATTTATACACCACTAGTAAGGATTTGTGGGGACTTGCTATTGAATCTTACTATGAATTGGTGAAATTGAAGGAGGACTGTGTGACAGAATCAATGGAATCATTGTTATGGGCCTGTTTGGAACATGATCCTTCGAATACACTAGTCAAATCTATCCTGGCACAGTTGATATCAGAATCAGAGGATGTTGGCCCCCGTGTTGCCAAACTGATCGACTATTTCGGTAAGAAGCGCTCCAGTGTTTTGCAATGTGTTTTGGATGTTTGTAAGAAACGTATTGACGCTGGTGGAATGTTCTTCCGCGCTTCATTGATGGCGCCGGCTCCATCACAGGAAGAGCATACAGAAGATACAGATTTCGAAGGTGATATGGGCATACTGAACGAAGGAGCAGTGGAAACTGTGAAGAATGATACGACTGAATTTAAAAGACAGATATTGGATACCGAAAGTGAACAAACACCTTGGGCATTCAGAATGGTGATAGTGGAAATGCTTAACCAGGTTTTAGAGCATGCAGGCAATGATGATAAATTACGGGATTTACTAATCCATTGGATTCCTGACTTCATTCGTATTGCATTTGTCTGTTCTACCTCGAGTATAAATAGTCTGCGTCTCTCTGCGTTGAGGATCCTTAGACAGATTATCAATATGTACGGATCTATGAAAGATCCGTCGTATCCGGATGCATCTATATTGGAACAACAGCAGGCCCAGATTGTGGTTGCAATTACTCCTGCGTTTGAAAGGGAGTCCAATGTGGACCTTGCCTCTGAAGCTGTTGTTCTTGCATCTCAGTTAATTACCAGTGGTGTTAGTCCTCTTTCCAAAATGACTCGAATTGTGAAGATTTTGGTTCAAGCGTTAGAATCATTTGCTACCGAAAATGAAAACTCTGTCGTACAAATTGGCAGCATCGATATTGTCTCAAAGAAGATGCATAGCAAGATTAAAATTCATGTTTTGCAAGCTTGGGCTCGAATGAGAGCTCACCCTACCAGTGATGAGCAGCTGATTGAACTACTGCACAAATATGATCCAGTTCTAATCCCTCTGTGGTTATATTCACTAAGAGAGTATGCTACCCTTCAATATGGTCGTGATTATGTCGGTGAATCTCAGGATGTCGATTTGGAAGCTTACAGAGAGAGTTGGTTAGATCTGTTATCAGTACTTGGAGCTGTTGCTGAAGAAGATCCTGAGCAGTTTGGAATCATTGGTGATGAATTGGCTGATTTCTTGTTCGTTATCTTTGGACAATCTATTGAATATCTCATTAGATCCAAACGTGATCAGGCAGTTGTTTTACAATCTCTTGCCAAGATATTCAAAGTCAAGACAGCACTGGATATTGCATTCAAAGATGTAATATTCTCAGAATTCACTGATGTTCTCGATAGACTTGTCACGACGTCCACTTCGAAGGGTGAAGTCATTGAACTCTCCAAGTCGATGTTTGAAACTTATTTCAAGCAGGTCAAGACGAAATCTAAGCAAGAGCTTGCCGAGGATGTTGAGAAAGTCTTTGAACTAGTGAGAATTAACACTTTGGTTGTCTCTCAAGCTCTTCCATTCCTCAACGGCGGTGAAGTTAAGCCTGTGTCTCAAGAAGAAAAACTGCTTCTCAAGAAAGCGTTTGATTCGATTGTTGATATGATCGGATTCCTTCCAGAGGTTATGCAAATTGACTTATACACATGCATTCTGTATATGTTGACCAAGATCTATGAGAAAAAACCTGCCGTCGTTCCAATGTTGTTACCAACTTTGAAAAGGACAATTACAAATCTCAATAGCATCGATCCAGGGAATCCGAACTTATTGAACTTCTATTCGAATGTCAAGTCACATTTGGTGGATGAGAGTCTGGTCACTGTGTTCATTCTTATTTCGACTTTGGATTTGAATATTGAGGATGAAGAAGCGGAGGAAATTGCAGGCTATATAGTCAGAGGACTTACAGATGATAAATTTGCACCATTGACCACACAGACAGTGAGAACCTTGATCAAGGAAAGGTCTTCTGGGTTGATTTTGAAACACCTGATTCCTAAATTGATAGAGCTAACCAGCAATGGAGAACTACCAGAACCAAGGTTGTTGATCGAGATTCTTGTCATGCTTGCCAAATCTTTAACTGGAGAGGATCAATTGAAGGCAGAGTATGAACTTGCTGTTTCCATTATGATATGGTTTGCAGAATTGGAGGATCGCAAGTATAAATCGTATGTGCGTTCGAAACTGTTAGAACTAATCCAGAATTCACCTACTACATTCAAGGAGTTTGTGGAAGCCAATCCTACACAGGCTGCACAGGTGCAGGCGCTTGTGAAGCAACAGGAGAATGAGGATAGAGTAGAAGAGAAAGAGGTCAACGAGGACCAACATATCAAGTTAAAAACTTTCGGTTAGTAATTATAATATATTAATAGATTACACGCTTTCAGCAAGACAGAACTTGTGGTAGTGTAACTCTCCAGGTATCTGGGTAGCCACTTTTTCAATGTATGGGTATGCCTGTTTGTATGCCTTTTGAACGTACTCATTTGTCCAAATAAGGTCATAAGTTTGTGGATCGACAACTTTCTTATAGAAAGTTGTATTTCTGAATGCCACCACTTGTGGAGAGTCCCAGATCAACTGGAATTCTTCAGAAGGTAAGTAGATCATCTTTGCAAGTCCATACGACTTATCAGGGTCAATCATGTTCTCACAACGAACAACTGACCATTTAGAAAGAACATCTGTTTCACCTGCCTCGAGATTGACTGGCATATCGATGTCGATAAAGTAATCACAGGTATCCAATGGAGTGATGAAATCTGGGTTGTATTGGTTCTTATTATTGAATCCAGGTTGGTTATAAGAGGTTGTATTTTGCAAGCCTCTAAAACTTTGAGGTTCAGGACCTATGAAGTCTCCTGGAAGCATACCTCTGAATCCATTTTCGGTGAAATGCAACCGTTGGTGAGGTTCAAGGAAGAACGACGATGGGTAGTGGTACCATTCTCTTCCAATACACACATTGGAACCAGGCTCTGTCGATAACGACTTGAACACATTCAATGGAGCGCCGTAGTTTTGCACGACAGCAACGATACGAAGAATGCTAAGGACCGCGACGACAGTTGCGACTGAGATCTGTGCAATACGGTGGATGAATACACGTTTCTTTGGAGAGCCCAGTAATCTGGTGAACTTGTAGGTGAAGATGGAGGCACTGATGGTGATAAGGTGGTAAACCGGGTACATGAACCGTTCTTCTTTATGAGGTTGTGAGAAGAAGATCGCATACCAAATAGCCAGAGGTGCTCTATAGATTGCAACTGACTCCCAAAAACTCAATTTAATGTCGGTAGAGGTTGGAAGATCCAAAAGAGACATCAAGAAGACAAAGTTGAAATTGAGCAACAGGTTAAGAGGATAGTATGAGATCGATTCAGTTCCAAAGATCTGGGGGCCAGTTTCATCGGAGGCATTAAGGACATTGTAGAACAGAATGTTGAAAGGAACGATGGTGGTTTGCAAGTAGAACAACCAATCGATCTGATAACCGATGAAACCAACAGCAAATAAGCAGGATGCACCGACAAGGATGTACATGAAAACGGAGGAGCCAGTGTTGACATCTTTCAAGATCTGTGGGGAGTTTGGAGACTGTTTAACGGTGAGCAAAGTGTAGGTCACGTATGGGACTATCAGTACCAATGCAAAAGGCCATCCTATGAGTCCACCTATGGCGGTGAATAGAGTAGCAAGAGCATACGCACGATCTTTACGTTGCAAAGCTTCTCTGTAGAGAGAGCATAAGAACATTTGAGCAGTGGTCAATTTAGAAGAGTCTTCATCGTCACCATCATCAGTCTTCTTCTTCTTGTCAGTGACGATCTCATCGTTTGTATCATTGATTGTGCTGACTTCATCATAATCAATAGGTTCCAAGCCTTGAGCTTCCTTCTGGTCCTGTGAGAGGCCTGAATAGAAATCGGTTTGGACCCTGTTAGCGAATGCATCATACCTGAAGTACTTGATGGCAGCACCAGTGGAATACATACCAAGCATCAAAGCGAAACTCGATGGAAGCAGGCTGATAGCGGCCTGGAACATACCGGGAGACAATATTTGGAAGATGATGAACCAATTGGCGACTTCAGAGGAGATCAATGACAATGCGTCTGCAAGGTAACCTTCAGCAAAGACGAAGGAAATACCCAAGACAAACCGGATCAAGTAAAAGAAGAAGTATCCAGGAAGCTTGGACATGGCGCCACTTTGTAACGACAACTCGACAAAGTTATAAGGGTATTTGAAAAGAGCATACTGGATCAAATAAGTCCATGATCTCAAAGCGTATTCTGGTTGATACTCCCATGTCTTCTTACCGAAGAATCTCGTCAACAAGTTGAGAGGTTCCCAATAGTTATAGACTTCATCACAGTCAGAGATGATACCTTTGAAAGCGGCGTAAGCTCGGACTACAACGAGCACTACCGACAAGGATTTATTCATTGGATAGAAAGAAGCGACTGATGGAGAGAGGGGAGAGTGTTTTAAGAATTACTGAAATTTGCGTTATCGTTTAAAAATAAATAAGTGCTAGTTAAGAAGTGAGCATGGATGTTAACAGAAAAGTTAGTTTACTCCTTTGAGTCATCACCGTATCTGTTCTTAGAGTTTCCCTTCCATAAGAATCCGTCTTTATCCAACTGCTTACCTGTAAGCACGGTATGTGGAGGTTGGAACTCAGTCTTGTCACTGTAGACGTTTCTAACTTCCCACCATGGAACATCCTTCATGATCTCAGCCTCTCTGTTATAGTAACTCAAAGTACGTCTGACAACATCTCTATCCTGTTCGGCCTGTAAGAGTGGGACGATGTTGATTCTAGCCCACATCTTTTCTCTGGACAGCTCCACATTCTCCCGGTTACCCTGTATCAACTTGTAGAAACCGTAAGAAGACAGACCAACAACTAATCCGAAGTAAACAAGTGGACGGAATCCACGAGATGGAAGATTACGCTTCCACTGAATAGGATCGAATCCTCCAACTGGTGGCAAGTCCTGTGACACCATGATTTTAATAAAGAAGAACTAAGAGATGAAAGAGAGGGAAGTTTTTTGAAGAAGACGATGCGAGAGTTTTTAATTGGACGGAGTACTACCTGGGGTTAAGGTTTTTTTTCGGTTTAGAGAGGATAGTGAAAAATTACGGAATAAATGCTAGTGCTGCCCCGTTTGGATAATTATTCTTACCAGAGATGTCCTTAAAGATAAGCAGTAAAGAACAGGTTGAGGAATTGCTCAATAAATATGACAATTTCTTGTTTGATTGTGATGGAGTGATCTGGTTAGGTAACAAGCTTTTGCCACATGTGATCGAGACACTCAATATGTTACGGAGCAAGGGGAAAAAACTGATCTTTGTGACTAACAATTCATCCAAGTCTAGAGAGGACTATGTGAAGAAGTTTGCTGGATTTGGGTTGAAAGTAGGAAAGGAGGAGATGTTTGGATCCGCTTTCGCCTCTGCTGTGTATACTGAGAAGGTTTTGAAGTTGCCAAAGGATAAAAAAGTGTGGGTTATGGGAGGTACAGGAATTGAAGTTGAGATGGGAGAATGCGGATATGAGACCATTGGAGGAACAAAGATGTCCGAACTGGATAAACCGATGGATTTAGACAATCCGAACGATCCGATCTACTCTTTGGATAAAGATGTCGGTGCCGTCTGTGTTGGCTTGGATACAAGCATGGACTATCACAGATTGGCGGTGACGTTACAATACTTGAGACGGCCAGAGGTGGCATTTATTGCTACCAATATCGATTCGACCTACCCAGCACATGGATTTATTTTACCTGGGGCAGGTACAGTTGTTCGTGCCGCAGCAGAATGTGCAGGTAGAGAGCCTGTTTCGTGTGGTAAGCCAAGTCCTGGTATGATGACTGCTATAGTGGAGTCTCACGGTATTGATCGGAGTAGATCAATCATGGTGGGTGATAGACTGAACACCGATATGAAGTTTGGCCGTGATGGTGGATTGGCCACACTTTTAGTTTTATCGGGTATTGAAACCCTGGACACTCTGGATGAATCCGTTGAGAAGCCAACATACTATGCCAGCAAACTGGGTGACCTTTACGAATTGTCCAACTAGATTAGATAGAAATATATATATACAGATATATGTCCCATCATGCCCGGTATATTCCCCGCTCTAACTGAACTGCATATATAATTTAAGAACCCCTAAGCAAAATTTAACGACTGATCGTATTACTTATATCTTCCCTATAACTATGGGTATCAGCCTCGAGACGGTAGCTAATTCCGATTTGATCAATTGGACCATCTTCCAGGAACTCCTGGCGATGGATGAAGATGAAGAAGGTTTTGCATTGTCACTTGTTGAAACGTTTGTTGAGCAAGCCAGAGGTATTTTAGGAGAGATTGGAGAACTATTACAATCGACACCATCAGAAGAGAGTCTGACCAAGTTGTCATCGTTAGGTCATTACTTGAAAGGTAGTGCAGCTGCATTGGGTCTAAAGAAAGTTCAGAATGAATGTGAAAGAATACAAAACTACGGTAAAGAGATCAATTTTGATGGTCAAGCAATCCAGCCCGATAGTCTCGAAGGATGGTACGCTAGCTGTGGCCAAGCATATCAGAATGCATTGCATGACTACGGAGAAAGCAAGCAGTTGTTGAGTGGGTATTTTGACCATGCTTTGTAATTAGAAAGTCCATTTTGGAAAAGATACGTAATTCCTGGACAACACAAGGCTGGTATCGTATGGTCGGTCTATGGGTTTCAAAAATGTATTAATAATGCTAAAATATATTTGTATGTAGACCAAGAAGGTAGGGACATCTATAGAAGGCAGGGTTACCTACTCGGATTTATCCTTGAAGTTGTTCTCCACGAGAGAATACGTAGCAATTAGCCCCACGGCTAGCAATCCGAATGTAATTGCTATAGTATTGAGTTGATCGTCTGTAATCATGACGTGTTGAAAAATGAGGGAATTCTTCCCAGCGTATTTTTCATGTAGTAGTTTTACGTGGGAGTGGTTCAAGGGGGTTTTAATTTTCGCCTCGTACTTAACTGGGCCACACGTATAAATTCCCCCACGCTTTTACCCCACAATTATTTCCCACCCCACGCAACTAACTTTTCAGTACATTTTCAACTTATTCACTCGGTTTTTTTTTCACCCTCCGAGTCATACTTAACTTATCCTCACAAAATGGCTAGAAAACTTACATTCATCCCAGGTCCAATCGAATTCTCTGACGATGTTCTCGATCAGATGTCAACCCCTTCAGAGGCTCACACTTCTCCAGAGTTTGTCGCTGTCTTCCAAGAGGCTTTGAAGAACACTAGAAAACTGTTCCGCTCCACCGATCCTGAAGCTCAAGGTATTGTTTTATCCGGTTCTGGTACTCTCGGTTGGGATATTGTCGGTGCAAACTTTGTCAACCAAGGTGAAAATGTTCTCGTCATCTCAACTGGTTTCTTCTCTGACTCCTTGGCTAACTGCCTCAAGGTCTACACCGATAACGTTGACGTTATCACCACCGATTTCGGTAACGTTGTTCCAAACTCTAAGATCGAGTCCGCCCTCAAGGAGAAGAAGTATGATGTTATCACCATCACTCAGACTGATACATCTTCTGGTGTCTTGTCTGATGTCGAATCCATCTCTAAAATCGTTAAGAAGGTCTCTCCTTCTACCTTGATCGTTGTCGATGCCGTCTGTGCCACCGCCTGTGAAAACCTCGAATTTGACAACTGGGGTATCGATTACGTTCTCACTGCTTCTCAAAAAGCTGTCGGAGTCCCATCCGGTCTCTCCATCTCGTTCGCCTCTGCCAGAGCTCTCTCTAAAGCTCTTGCCAAGAAGAAAGATACCAGTTTCTATGCCTCTCTCAAGAGATGGTTGCCAATTATGCGTGCATACGAGTCTGGTAAAGGTGCTTACTTCGCCACTCCTGCAATCCAGTTGGTCCATGCTTACAACCAATCTTTGAAAGATATCTTGGAAATTGGTATTCCAGGTGTCTTTGATGCTCACACTAAGGCTTCCAACGAATTTAAGGATAAGATCGAAGGTCTCGGACTTAAACTTGTTCCAGTCTCCAGAGACGTCGCTGCTCATGGTTTGTCAGTGATCTACTTCCCTGAAGGTACTAACGGTCCTGAATTCCTTTCTAAAGTTGCCGCCTCTGGTTTCACTATCGCTTCCGGTATCTACAAGGATTACAAGGACAAGTACTTCCGTGTCGGTCACATGGGTGTGTCTGCTGTCGGTGCTAGAAAGCAAGAACTCGACCAGTGCTTCGAGGCCATCAAGAAAGCTCTTGAGTAAACAAAATTCAAAACATAGAGACATTATATATCTAGATAGTGAGAGGGTAAGCTCCTGCCCATTGCGAGATCTCATCTTTCAATGCGGTCAATTCAGGAGATCCTTCGTCAAGCTTCAATTTGAAATCTCTCAGTCTGTTAGCATCCTCCGGAAGGCTGGATTGTAATTGCTTGGCACTTGTAACGGCCTTATCAATATATTGAACAATTCTTTTGAATGCGGCCTCATCGGCACCTCTAGTAGTCATGGCAGGTGCTCCGATACGAACACCACCTGGGACCAATGCGGAACGGTCACCTGGGATAGAGTTTTTGTTCAATGCGATATTGATCTTATCACAGACAGCCTCAACACGAGCTCCATCGATACCTTTGTCACGCAAGTTGACTAAAACCATGTGAGAATCGGTACCACCAGAGACCAATGTATAACCAAGAGCTTTGAATTCTCGTTCGAGAGACTTGGCGTTCTTCAAAACTTGCTCTTGATACTCCCTAAATTCAGGAGTGGCAGCTTGACGTAATGCAGTACAGAGAGCAGAGATGGTGTGGTTATGTGGACCACCTTGGTGACCTGGGAAGACAGAGAAGTTGATTCTGTTTTCCAAATCATAGTAGACCTCTTTACCAGTCTTAGGATTAACACTTCTAACACCTTTACGGTAGAAGATCATGGCACCTCTTGGACCTCTAAGAGATTTGTGTGTAGTGGTAGTGACGATGTCAGCATACTCGAATGGAGATGGAATAACACCGGCAGCGATCAATCCCGAGATGTGAGCCATGTCGACCATCAAGTAGGCACCGACTTCATCGGCAATCTCACGCATTCTCTTGTAATCTATCAGACGGCAATAGGCAGAAGTACCTGCGACTAACACTTTAGGACGGTACAATCCAGCGGTTTTTTCAAGCATATCGTAGTCGATAAGACCGGTTTCCAAATCGACTCTGTATGGCATAGTTTCAAAGTAGACAGAGACAGCAGAGATCTTTCTAGTTGGAGTCTGGTAACCATGAGACAAGTGACCACCGTGTGGCAAATCCAATCCCATCAACCTCTCATGAGGTCTCATAATGGCTTGATACACTTCCAAGTTGGCTGGAGATCCAGACAATGCCTGCACGTTGACTCCCCACTTTTCAGGGTCTAAATTGAAAGCCTTCAATGCACGAGACTGACATAACAGCTCCATTCTATCGATGTTCTCGTTACCACCATAGTATCTTCTACCTGGTAATCCCTCTGAGTACTTGTTAGACATTGGAGTTCCAAGAGCATCAAACACGGCCTTCGATGTAAAGTTCTCTGAGGCAATCAAATTGATTGACAATCTCTGACGAGAGATCTCGTCATCAATGATCTGAGACACCTCTGGATCGGTTTCGGCCAAAGTACCTGTAACCATCTGACGGTGAGCGGTAGATAATGTATCGTGAGACATGACAGATGACTCTTAAAAACTATAGGATAGTGATGATAAATTAGTTAAGAGTTTTTTTAAATTAAGGAGGTGGAGAAAAAGACATCGGTCCAGTACACTCGTACTAACTAAGGTTTACAAGATGCTACATACATAAATCCGAGATAGGTAATATATTAACGGTAAGACTTCTGGAATCTAGCTCTGGCACCACGTCCACCAAACTTCTTTGGCTCCATTCTTCTGGCGTCAGCAATGAGAAGAGTTCTGTCGTAGCTCATAAAGATCTTCTTGAGCTCGTTCTTAGAGGCCTCATCGATGTACTTTGCTGTGTATGCAATAAGACCCTTAGCAAGAGCCTGTCTGATGGCGTAGACCTGAGCAACGTGACCACCACCTTGAACCTTAATTCTAACATCAATGTTGGCGTACTTGTCGAGGCCTGGCAAGAGGATAGCCTCGTAAATCTTGTCGCGGATGATGGCAGGCTCAACCAAAGTGATTGGCACACCGTTAACCTTCAAAAGGCCCTTACCCTCCTTGATAGTGGCAACAGCAACACTGTTCTTCTTACGTCCGAAAACTTGGACTTGTGGACTAGACATACTTGTTGGTGATAGTAAGAAAGGAGAGGGAAGGTTTTTTTTTTCAAGGCGATGATGATTTTTTTCACTTGCCAGGATCCGACCGATTTTCTGAGGAAGGGAGGAAAAGCAGTCACAAACACGTGAACTGGGGCAAGAAACTTCGGGTACGGTTTTTTTTTTCAATCACCACCCTCGAAAAAGAGTTTGAAAAACTTTGCTCTCTCTTAATCCAAGGTCTTAGTCTGGCTTCTTTATATTTGCCTTAAACTGATTATACCATGAGTGATATTACTCCTGAAACCGCACAAGAAGCTCTTTCTCTTGCTTCCATCATCCTTGCCGACTCTGGCTTGGAGGTCTCTGCTGACTCTCTTGCCACTTTGACCACCAAGGCTGGTCTTGAGCTTGAGTCTATCTGGACTCAAATCTACGCCAAGGCTCTTGAGGGACAAGATTTGCAAAAACTTCTCGTTAACTTCAACATCCCATCTGGTGCTGCTATCGGTGGTGCTGCTCCTGCTGGAGGTGCTGCTGCTGCTGCCGGTGAGGAAGCCGCTGCTGAGGAAGAAGAAGAGGAAGAAGAAGAATCCGATGATGACATGGGTATGGGTCTCTTTGACTAATCAAGTCCATCTTAACGTCTATGTATAGTCTAATAATCTTCTACTAATATGGAGTGCTACTCTACTGTAGGGCTAAATTGTAGGTCTCAAATGTACCTACATACTTATCTGAGGCTGGTATTTCAAATATACTTGCATGATGAAAACTTCTGGTCAGTGTAATCTCTGAATTATTATTTCCTTATGATCTATTCAGAGTCACTTGTCATACATTCTCTATTATGATCTCGTTGATACAGCTTCTCTTTATATCAATGTAGATCCCATCCCAACCTACCTACTGAGAATCCTGAAAATTCAATACCCAAATTTCCATTCATTGTTGACTCACGTGACATGCTTATCCCCTCAATCCACCGCACAAAATTTTAGAAAATTTTGTGGAGAACACGACCTCATATAAAATATTCTTGAAAAATAACTTGTCTTCACTTCATCCTTCCCTTATACTTTTGCTTTAAACATGGCTATTGGAAAGAACTATAAGTTGGACTCCTACGGAGCCCACTTCCGTAAGTTGTGGCAAAGACGTGTCCGTGTCCACTTGGATCAAGCCGGTAAGAAGGCTTCCAGACGTGCTACTAGAGCTGCCAAGGCTTCTGCCGTTGCTCCAAAGCCAGTTGATCTTTTGAGACCTATTGTCAGATGCCCAACTATCAAGTACAACAGAAAGGTCAGAGCTGGACGTGGTTTCTCCCTTGCTGAGTTGAAGGCTGCTAAGCTCAACCCAAGATACGCCAGAACCATTGGAATCGCCGTTGACCCAAGAAGACAAAACAGATCCGTTGAAGCCTTCGAGACCAACGTTGCTAGACTTGAGGCTTACAAGGAGAAGCTTGTCCTCTTTGGAAAGGAGACTCCATCTGGTGAGCAAGTTACTCTTGCTGCTGCCTTCCCTATCGAACAGCCATCTGCTGAGGAGGCTCCTCGTGCTGTTGTCGTTCCAGAAAAGACTGCATTCAAGACTCTTGCCGACGCTAGAGCCATCAAGAAGAACGAAGGTATTAGAGCTAAGAGAGCCGCTGACAGAGCTGCTGCTGAGGCCGAGAAGAAGAAATAAGCCCGGACATAATACTATAGTAATGCAATCAAATTGCGGAGTAAGATATCGTAGTGAAAAGTTTTAAAATCTACAGGATTGAAGATTGAGGTGAGACATCTGACACTGTATGGCATATATAGATTAGATTGGATGCAATGGTAGTTAAGACAAAACATACTGGTCCTATTCCGAAGAAATAAATATATATAAATGCTTGCGACTTAAATGCGACTTAAGTGCTGGAAGAACATCATTCAAGTTTAAACAACTTCTTAAGGTTCTCATACATCAAATAACTGATGGAGACAGCAGGTGCGACTTTGAGAAGGTTTGGAAGTACACCTTTGTACATACCTTGTATTCCTTCTCTTTGAATGGTTTGACGAGCACAATCAAAGAACCCGGTATAAGTGTATGGATGAGCAAATGTTCCCTGTGTTTGCAATCGAGTCCTCGTGAGGTTGATTGGATACACCATGGAAGCACCAAAAGTTCCACTGGATGCACCGATTGTGAGAACCATATAGTTTGGAATCTCAACTTCGTCGTATGGTATACCTTCACGAGCAGCGACCCGATTTGTATACCATTTCTTAATGGTAGTGAACGTTCCTAAATCCATGGCTGCATATGGGAACATACCTAACAATCCCACATAAAGACCTCTATAAAAGATTCGTAACCCACCTTCATTATACATCTGTTTGGCTGTATCCACTAACAATTTGCGACCTTCTGTCTTTGAATCTATATTGGCACATTGCATCCGATACTTCAAAGTATCTATTGGATAGACGGTACACTGGGCAGCAACACCACCCATTCCACCACTAAGATAGGTACCCACTTTGGAAAGCTCCCTTTCATCTTCGACACCTTCGACTTGACACATGAACCGTTTAGCAGCTTCGAATGAACCAAACTTCATGGCGCTCTCAGGGAAAACTTTGAATGAATTAAGACCATTACCCACATAAAAGGCCCTAATTCCTCCCTGTTTGTATAAAGTACGCACAGCACGTATGAATGGCGATTGAATCTTCTTCTTGGAGATATGGCGATGTTCTTTCGCTTCAGCCTTCTCTTGAATGATCACCTTTGGATTCAAAAAAGTTGAATTTAAATCAGTTCTTGCAATTAAGAACACTTTAACACGATCCAATGGAGCAGTACAAGTACGAGACACGACACCACTGAGTCCACCGGCAAGGAAGTAACCGAAACTTTTCCGAAAGTCAGTACCAACGGTCACATCACCATCACTTGTGAGAGTCTCAAATTCATCATTAAAGAACCTGAATGCAGTTCTAATACGTGAACCATTAATCCGTGGCATAAATAGTAATCCATCCCTAAACTCTTCAAACGTTATGTAACCTTGATGGTTCTTATCGACATGATCAAAGAATGTATCCAATTCATTCTTGGTCGGTTGCATACCCATCCTCTTCAAATACTTTGCAACGTCCGTCTCTGTAACTTTACCATCATGATCTCCATCGACTGTCACAAATCCACGCTCTATTTGATCCTCGGCGGTCATCAAATATCCGTTGAATTGATGGAAATCAATGTGTTTTTCATTACATTGACATGGTGAATTATCAGCATCCGAATCGGGTGTATTGAGAAACGCTTCATATATCTTGGACATGGCATAGGGAGAATCTTTCAACGGATGGTCACTACGCTCCATAGCCTTCTCAAAATCACACAGAGTGATCCGGCCACTGTGAGTCGTATCTATAGAGTCGAATAACTCCTGATGCCGCTTCAACTTCTCCTCTGCAGTTTCAAATCGCATCTCCCTGCTCTCTGTTTTGCTTTCTTCTATAGTGTACTAAAATATTTAAGATTTTTTTTTTCCGACTTTGCATGAAAAAAAGGTAGCGTAAAAGAAACAAAAAAAATCCCGTTGGCCAGCACTGCACCAACGTTCATGCCGAGGGGCGCGTGAAATATTTCATTTTATTCTTCCTTCCATTCTTTCCATTCTATCTAAACTTTCTTTCACAGCATGTCTATGAACATATTTGGAGACCAAGTGACAGAAGAGCGAGGTGAGAACGCGCGTATGTCGTCTTTTGTTGGCGCCATTGCCGTTGGAGACTTGGTTAAGTCAACGTTGGGACCTAAAGGTATGGATAAGTTACTTCAAAGTACGTCTTCTACACAGGCGATGGTGACGAACGACGGTGCAACTATTTTGAAGGCAATCCCATTTGATAACCCTGCCGCTAAAGTCTTGGTGAATATTGCCAAAGTTCAAGACGATCAAGTCGGTGATGGTACCACCTCTGTGACTGTGTTAAGTTCGGAGCTTTTACGTGAGGCAGAGAAATTGGTGGATCAAAAGATCCATCCACAAACGATTATCGAAGGTTATAGAATAGCATCGAAGGCAGCATTAGCCCAGTTGGATACCCTTGCAGTGGATAATTCTGATAATAAAGAACAATTCCGTCAAGATCTGGTCAACATTGCCAAGACTACACTGTCTTCCAAAATTTTGTCTCAAGAGAGAGAATACTTTTCAAATTTGGCCGTTGATGCAGTGCTCAGATTGAAAGGATCAACCAATTTGGATCATATTCAAATCATCAAGAAAGTTGGTGGACAACTATCTGATTCTTTCCTCGATGAAGGATTCATTTTGGATCGAAGATTCGGTGTTGGACAATCCAAGAAAGTGGAGAATGCCTCTATCTTGATTGCCAACACTCCAATGGATACCGATAAAGTGAAAATCTTTGGTGCTAAGTTTAAGGTGAACTCAACAAGTAAATTGGCAGAGTTGGAGAAGGCAGAACGTGAAAAGATGAAACAGAAGGTTGATAAGATCGCCAAGTTTGGAATCAACACTTTCGTCAACAGACAGTTGATCTACGACTGGCCAGAACAACTTTTCACTGACCAAGGAATTAATACCATTGAACATGCTGATTTCGATGGTGTCGAAAGATTGGCATTAGTCACTGGAGGTGAAGTTGTCTCTACTTTCGATGACCCAGAAAAGGCTAAGATTGGTCACTGTAAGAGTATAGAAGAGATCATTATAGGTGAGGACGTTATGACCAAATTCTCTGGAACTGCTGCAGGTCAGGCTTGCACAATTGTTCTCCGTGGATCTACAGAGCAAGTACTCGATGAAGCCGAGCGGTCGCTCCACGATGCTCTATCTGTTCTTACGCAGGCTACCAAAGAGACTAGAACCGTTTTAGGAGGTGGATGTTCCGAGATGAACATGTCCAAAGCTGTTGATCAAGCTGCACAGTTGGAATCTGGTAAACCTGCACTTGCAGTTGAAGCGTATGCCCGTGCGTTGAGAAGACTTCCAACTATACTGTGTGATAATGCTGGATACGATTCTAGTGAACTCGTCTCTAAATTGCGTTCCTCTATTTACAATGGTTTGGTCACCTCCGGTTTGGATCTTGATAACGGTACTGTGTCGGATATGAGACAACTGGGTGTTGTTGAGAGTTATAAATTGAAGAAGGCTGTTGTTTCTTCAGCATCTGAAGCTGCTGAGGTCTTGTTACGTGTCGATGATATAATACGTGCAAAGCCCCGTACTGCTAATAGGTAGTTTTCTATACATGTTTCTTATATATGTGACTTCATCACCTCATCTTAAAGACTAAACTTGTCGTTGTTCTTACCCTTTCCTTCTTTGGCTTTCTGTTGCTCCAATTCCAAATCGTAGTCTACATTTGACTTAGAAACGGCAGGTTGTGGTTCCCTCAGAGGAGTTGGATCTCTAAATGGATCGGCGTTTTCCTCATCACCATCATTGCGGTCATCCAAACTTCCCAAATCATCGAACTCGAATCCGTTGTCAGGGTCTGTCTCTTCGTTATCGTTACCAACATCTTCAGAGTCTGGAATTTGACTCGATGCAGCCAAAAGATATGAAGTGTCAGTTGGACGCCAAATGAAGGCAATACCGATAAACACAAAGAAGTACAAGCATGCAGGCCAGAAGTTGGTTAACACTTCATCGAACTTCCAAAGTTTCTCGATAGATTCGGCGACGTTATCGTTGAATAAGATGATGGTGCTGATGATAAAGGCAAAGATCATAAGAAGCATCGAGATGAACAACAGGCGGAACAGTTTCTTGTACATTCCAAGTTTAACAGCTTGGTTCTGTTCTTTCAAAGCCTTGACGGTTTTTTGCATCGAATTGAGAATGATGAAATAGAATGCAATGAATAAAAGTGCCACTGGGAGACCAACAAGTAAGATTGGCAAAGAGTTTGTCTCGTAAGTATCGACAGAATAAGATGTGTCCGTAGCAGACTCACCTGGTTGAGTCTCACTGCTATAGTAGTTGAGGCAGATGAATACGGTCAAGAGTAAAAAGAGTGCTCCTGCAAGTGCCTTGCAACCATTCATTGTCTTTCTTGAAAGCTTTGGATAGACAATACCGTATCCGAGAGCGATGATGAGAAGCAAGAACAACGAAAAGGTGATTTTGAATGCATTTAAAAGAGACACAAACACGATGTACACTTTAATGCCTGGTGACATTGGGTAGTCCGTGGACCGGTTTTGCAAATCGTAGAGAGACCAGGTAACAATCGTTTCGATAGTAAGAAACACAAAGAAACCAGCCAAGTATTTCTGTAAAAGAAGCAACTCCTGACGATGCTTGTAAACTGGGAAAAGGTATATCAACAATGCGACCGCATAGACGACGGCCAACAGACCATAGAGTGGCAACAATGGGATCTCCGCTGCTGGCAATGAACCAAAGGCGTTATGGAAGTTAACCACCATATTGAAGTCATTCGTAGAATCAGAGAATTTTGGATTGTAAGCGGCAACACAGTAATAACCTGTCTTTTTGATAGGATAACTGAAGTCATTGGTTCCCTTTTCAGTGATAAGAACCTCTTTAATGTCTGCATATGACGTGTAATCATCATTGATGATAAACTGGTTAAGGTTAGACTTGTCACAGAGTCCAGCGGACACCAATTCGTCGGTACAGATGTATCTTTTATAACCCAAATCTTCCACATAGACTCCTAATCCGTCGAAATCCTGGTATTCAAACACCAACAACGATATTCCAGCCTTCTTGGTAGATGGATCCGCGTCTTTGAAAGATTGGAGATCGATCTTGATGAACGCATCACCAGGTCCACCCCAATCCTGTTTGCTGTAGATACCTGTACAATGTTCAGATGCACCCGCAGTCAGTCTGGTCTTTTGTGCATATACACATGCCGCCAGCAGAAAAACTAACTGGAAAAGTAACATTGATTCAAAAGAAGAAGAGAGAAGGAGTGTACTGTAAAGGGTCAAGAAACCTGTTCGGATTTGGAAATTATATTTTAGGGGAACGTCGACTGCGCCCGGGGCGAATTCACACGCACTTGAACTATTTTTTCTCCTCCTTACACCCTTCCATCTAAGCTCGACTCTTTCTTCCTATCAAACGATGCTTTCGAGGGTGTTTCGTAAACAAGAGTGGCAGTCGATGCTGGCTAGTCGAACCAGTGTTAGACGGTATGCTTCGGCCAAGTATTCTGCAGGTAAAGAGATTTCTGGCTATAAAATAGACCGTGTGCAAGAGGTTCCGGAGTTTAACTTGACAGCGATCGAGCTGACCAATCCAAGAAGTGGTGCCAAGCATCTCCATATAGACAGATCCGATCAGAATAATGTGTTTGGTATAGTTTTCAAGACCAATCCTCCTGATTCTACTGGTTTGCCTCATATCTTGGAACATACTACTCTCTGTGGCTCTGATAAGTACCCGGTGAGAGATCCCTTTTTCAAAATGTTGAATAGAAGTCTATCCAACTTCATGAATGCAATGACAGGTCACGATTACACGTTCTTCCCCTTTGCCACCACAAACAGTGTTGACTACAACAATTTGATGGATATCTACTTGGATGCTACTTTTGATCCACTCTTAAAGCCCGAGGACTTCTCTCAGGAAGGTTGGAGATTGGAGCACGAGGATCCAAACAATAAGGATTCGCCTCTGGTGTTCAAAGGTGTCGTTTATAATGAGATGAAAGGTCAAGTTTCTGACCCTTCTTATTACTTCTGGATCCAATTCCAGCAGGCAATCTATCCATCGTTGAACAATTCCGGCGGTGATCCAAAGAAGATCACAGATGCCTACTACGAAGATCTCATTGAGTTCCATGCTAATCACTACCATCCATCCAACTGTTACACCTATAGTTATGGTAATTTTGCTATAGAAAACACTTTGAAGAAAGTTGATAATGCAACTAAGATGTTTGGTAGACGTCACCGTCAATACCAAGTTAGACAACCGATCAAATTGGAGAGCCCTAAAACCGTCGAGATCATTGGTCCTGCTGATCCTATGCTTCCTGCCGAACAGCAATACAAGACTTCTTTAACATGGTTTGCAGGTAAACCCGTTGACATCTACGATGCTTTCCTGTTGAAAATGTTGTGCACACTTCTCATTGATGGACATTCTGCCCCATTATATCAATCACTTATCGAAGCCGGTGTTGGTACCGACTTTTCTGTGAATACCGGTATGGAGGCTATGTGTGCAGTTAACATTTTCACCATTGGATTGAACGGACTCAATAAGGAAACTTCTGATAAATTGGAAGAGATCATCCTTGCTGAACTTAAGAAAGTGGACAGTTTCCCTGATGACAGAATCAAGGCTATCCTGCATCAACTTGAGCTTTCTCGTAAGATTGAAACCTCCCAGTTCGGTTTGGGACTGTTATCATCTTTGGTTCCAGGTATTGTCGATAATGTCGACCCTCTCAAACAGCTTGAGTGGTCTTCCATCATTGACAGATTCAATAAGGACTACAAAAAGTCTGGATCTGGTTTGTTTGTCGATCTAATCAACAAGTATTTGGTGGGCAAACCATACTTTAAGTATACGATGAAGCCAGATGAGACTCTTCCAGCACAACTTGCTGAAGAGGAACAGGAAAGACTTGCCTCGAAAGTGAAGAAGTTGACATCTAAAGATAAAGACATTATTTATCAAAAGGGACTTGATTTGGCAAAGTCTCAAGAAGCTCAAGAGGATTTATCATGTTTACCAACGTTACACATTTCAGATATTCCACGTGAGGGAAGATATGCGAATGTGAAAGAAAAGACGAAAAAGAAAACTTCTTTCCAAGTTCGTACTTCTCCAAAGACTAATGGAGTGACCTATCTCAGAGCTTTGAAGACCATCTCTTCTGAAGATTTGCCAAGAGATCTTGTTAAGTATATTCCATTGTACTCTTCATGTCTCACTAACCTCGGCACCAAGAGTAAACCAATGTCGGAATTGGAGGATCAATTAAAGCTTTATACAGGTGGTATCAGTTCATCTGCATTTGCGCACTCTTCTGCTACTGATCCATCGACTACTTTGTTGAAATTCGGTGTTGATTCGTGTGCATTGGATTCCAACGTTCCAAAGATGCTTGACTTGTGGCAGCAGTTGTTGAATGAGACTGACTTCCACAACATTTCGAAATTGAGTACTTTGGTTAAATCGTTAGTCAGTGATAACCTGAGTGGAATTGTGTCAAGTGGCCATAGTTTCGCATCGACGTATTCTCAATCTAAAATTTCTTCTGTCGGATCGTTGCAGGAATCACTCAGTGGTATTGAACAGGTTCAATTCTTGAATGAGCTCGGTAAACTGGATGAAGCTGGTAGATTGGAGGAAGAGATTGTTCCTAAATTGGAGCAGATTGGTGAGATCTTAAGGAAGTCGAGTTTCAAGTATGCACTGACATGTGCACGTAAAGTTGTGAAGACCCAGGAAGATCTGGTGTTGAAGTTTGACAACTCTGGTGCGGAGTTTGGTGAAACTTACAGCGTTGAACCATCTGGTAAACCTGGTGATCAAACATTCATTGAGATTCCTTCCCAGACAAATTTTGCCAACTCTACGTTGGTCGGATCTGACTATGCATCCAAAGATGGAGCCTCGTTACAAGTTCTTTCGCAGCTTCTCACTTTCAAATACTTACATCGTGAAGTTAGAGAGAAAGGTGGAGCCTACGGTGGAGGTGCCTCGTATGATGCATTGAATGGACTCTTCTCGTACTACTCATATAGAGATCCTAAACCGGTTGAATCTGAAAAGACATTCACAAAAGCCGCAGATGCAATTTCATCAATGATCTCAGATGGCACCATTACTAACGAAGATCTAGACCAGGCCAAATTGACCATCTTCCAACGGATCGATGCACCTGAGAGTGTCAAGGATGAAGGTATGACTTTGTTCAATTACGATGTTGATCAAGATCTGAGACAGGAGCGTCGTGAAAACATTCTCGACTGTACTTTGGATGATGTTGAATCTGCCTGCAAGACATACTTTGGTAAGCCTACTGTGAATACGATCATTGGTAACGATAAGGCTCCTGAAGGTTGGGCTACAGTCAAACTTTAGGTTGGTCTAGTACCACCAAATCTCATAATTTCCTTTATCTCCAGAAAATTGCGGGGAAAAATGAAAAAGTCATAGAGACAAATAATCAGTTGAGGCGCAGGGGTCACCGTCATGGCGCATGTGCCGCCCTCTTTTTTTTACTTGTATAAATATCCTTGGATTTATTTTCAAATTTAATCCCTTCTATCAGTAATGGGATCAAAAGAAGTTCAACCAATTGTCCCGGACGGATGGGTTTCTGTCTGGGATGACAACTACAAGGAATGGTTCTATGTGGACAAGTCTACAGGCAAGTCTCAATGGGATGCGCCTGTTGGAACTACGATCAATGGAGTTGCCGTGTCCGGCCAGCCAGGTCAGCAGCAGCCGCAGCAGCAACAACAGCAGCCATCTAAGGCAAACAATGATTCCAAGGGTGGTTCTCAGGGAGTTCCGAACGGGAAGTCAGAAAAGCAGTCTGTTGATGAGAAACACCAGGAACAGAATCCGCCTTCATACGAAGAGAGTACCAAGCAAAACGCTCAGCAAGGTTACTCCCAGCCGCCTCAGCAGCAGCAACAACAGTATGCTCAGCAGCAACAATATCCGCAACAACAGCAATATCCTCAACAGCAACAATATCCTCAGCAAGTTCAGTACCAGCAGTATCCGCAACAGCAGCAGTATGTGCAACAACAACAACAACAGCAGCAGGGTCAGAGTAGTGGTAGATTGGGTGGATTGGGTGGATATGGAGGTATGTTAGGTGGTGCTGGTGCCGGTGCATTAGGTGCATTGGCATTGACAAGTATGTTCGATCACCATTCAGGCTTTGGAGGTCCAATGGGTGGCCCAGGGTTTGGTGATGGTGGCTATGGCTATGGCGGTCCTGGTGGATTCGGCGACGGTGGATTCGGTGGTCCCGGCGGTCCTGGTGGATTCGGTGACGGTGGCTTTGGCGGCGGCGGATTCGGTGACGGTGGATTTGGTGGCGGTGGATTCGATGGTGGGTTCGATGGTGGGTTCTGAATCCCAATTCAAAGAAGTCCTTGTTACCATAGGCTCGTTTTCATATAATCTCATACTTACATAGTTAATCGCTTTTAAAAGACATGGAGTTTTCAAATCTTCCCCATTTTATAAATCCCTTCTTTCTTCCTGGCTATCTGTATGAAATGGCAGATAAGACATCTCGTCACCTCATGGCAGGGTTTGCCGGAGGTCTCACAGCTGCAATTACCTTGCAACCGTTGGATCTGTTAAAGACTCGAGTGCAACAATCGGAGCAATCATCGGTTGTCTCGGTGTTCCGAAGTGTCAAATCTGTTCGAGAACTCTGGAGAGGTACTCTACCCAGTGCTATTCGAACATCGGTCGGAAGTGGGTTATACCTGGCTACTTTGAACGCTATAAGAACCAATATGGCACTGCGACATTCACATAAGATTGCCCATTCAAGCTCATCCGATCTACCCAAGCTGTCATCTGCTGAAAATATGATTTCTGGAATGACTTCTCGGGCATTGGTCGGGTTCCTAATGATGCCTATCACTGTTATTAAAGTGCGATTCGAATCCGATTTTTACCATTACAACTCATTGTGGGATGCTACGTCGTCCATGTATACAAAGGAAGGTTTGAAGTCTTTCTTTGCCGGGTTCGGTGCCACCTGTTTAAGAGATGCTCCATATGCAGGGCTCTATATGACATTCTATGAAGAGAATAAAACGTTGCTGCCGGTTCTGTTCAACCCGAACGAGGATGGTACATTGAGTGAGCCAAAAGCTGCTGCCGTTAATTCGTTGTCTGCGGTGCTAGCTGCATTCTTTGCTACAGCAATCACAGCACCTTTTGACACTATCAAAACCAACATGCAACTCAGTCCATCCAAATATCATACATTTTCGCAGACTGCAATGTCACTATTTAAAGAGAACTGGCGCCGACTGTTCGATGGAATGGGACTTAGACTGTTAAGAAAGGCCGGTTCTGCCGGAATAGCCTGGGGAATATACGAGGAGATCGTCAAGCTGTGATATCTGATCGTTATGTTATGATCTGAAAATCTTGTATATACTATATTTAGTTCAAACCACTACAACTGTTTCAACGTCTAAAGGTTTCAGTCCTTCTTTACCCAATAGACTCAGTGTAGCCAGGCCAAGGAACGAATGCAGAGGGTCTGGGTAGCCGTCTTCGTCGACAACTTTATGGAATCCTCCCATCAGGGTGTTCTGAGTCCGTTCTAAAAGAAACTTGGTGATGGCCTCAGAATCTATGTATTGCTCTGAATGTAATAGCTTTAAGCTCGCAATACTCCAGAAAGAGTAGCAAGTATCTGCATACTTGTTCATCCGTCCATTGAATCCTCCTATATCTTCAGGATCAGCGTCTTCATTCTCGGACAACTCCTCGGATGTATAATACACCTGTCTATGGACCAAAAACTCGAGAGTATCTTTCCATTCCTCGTCATTCAGCATGGAGATCAAACTCAACGCATCGATTCCACAGTATGTCAATCCAGCATGTGACTCACATTGTCTCCCCATTGATAACCCACCGTCAAATGCAACTACACTCTTAACATACCTTTGCAATGAATCCAAATCAATGTCTAAACTGTCTCTGTTTCTTCCTACTCCTAGAAGCCGTCTCACACTTGCTCCAATCATGCAATACCTCAAATCTTCTTCACCAAATGGTTCTCCTGTCTCCATATCTATAGCAGGAGCAAACGATCCGTCCTTACGCTGACATTTAACCAGGTAATTCATCACTTTGCTCTTCGGAATCCTTTCTAGACTGTCTCCCAGCATCTTGAGTGATTGTATGGCAAACAGGGTTGCTCCGATGTTCGGCGGATCATAAATCCCTGTACCCTCGTATAGGGAAGATCCTCTAAAACCAAACCATTGGTCGGTCTCCACAACATGTGAATAGATCCATTTGATGTATAGATCTCGATCGATTTGATCCAATTCGTCCAACAACGCCAACCCAGCGATCGCAAAGTATGCTATAGCCAATGTATTGGATGCCTCTGATTCAAATGCCGTTGGTAATACTCCAAGGCACCGTTTAAAGTATCCAACATGCTTCTTCCTAACTAACATGAAAATGGCATAAATTTATTGTATTGATTTGAAATTTGAAATAGTAAGGGGGAAAAATATAAGGTCAAGCAAGGACTAGTTGGTATGTGCTAACCTCAAATGCTCTAGACTTCACTTTAAATGAATTCTTTTCCAATGGTATTTCTTCAAGGACCTCTTCCAGAAGGTTTGTCTTGTATACTTTCTTAACAGAAACACCCAAGATATCCACCTTGGCATGGGAAACTCCACCTAGGGACTCATAGATTCTTAACACTAGAGTTTGAGATCCGACATGCTTCTTTGCAGGCTTGGAACTAGCACCAGTATCATCGACATCGAAATCATCTTCTCCACGCTTGATATTGGATAGAATCAAGTTATCGTCACCGGTGATACGCACAAGATCTGAAGCTGATTTCATGATTGCAGGTTGTGCATCCATAGACAAGTGGAATGGTTTGCTCAACCGATCGTTGTACTCCCAGCCAGCTCTCACTGTAGTGGCACTCAATGGACCTTTATGAGGCAGCAATGCATAACTGAAGGTATGCTTGCCGATATCGGCAGATTCATCTGGATACTTAGGTGCACGCAATAGAGATAAAGTCATTGTGTTACCATGAACATTAGCTCCGTACTTGTTATTGTTCAAGAGCGAAACACCGTAGTTGAAATCAGAGAAATCCACAAACTTATGGCAGCAGCATTCAAACTTGGCCGTCTCCCACGTAGTGTTGTAAGTGGTTGGTCTCTTGGTGATACCAAACTGGGTCTCGTAGCTAGCAGTCTCGGAAGATATAGTCACTGGGAATTGAACTTTCAAAAACTTGTAATCTTCATCCCAATCGATGCTGCAATCGAATTTGAGTAATGATGGTTTACTCAAATTGTCACCAGCTTCCAAAGAGATGATGGTCTTCAGGGTGCTCTTCTTAGACACTTTGTAACTGACTTCCAAAGATGCAACAAGTGGTCCTTCCTCGACAACCTTAATCGATGTCGCATCGACATACTTGAATTTACCTAACGAAAACAGCTCTGTATCCCAAGCTTGGAAGTTCAATGGAGTGTCAGAATACATAACGTATTGGTTACCTCCCTTATGCGAAGTGGTATCGATGACTTCTCTGCCAGTCTCCAAATCGATAAGACTTAAAACGATACCGTTGGAATCAATATCTGCAGAGATCCGACCATTCGAAAGTGTGTAGATTCCACCTTTCTCTTTAACTGAGGCAGGATATTTTGGCTGAGAAGCAATTGGCAAGAGGTATGTAGTTCCAGAGAAGAACAAATACTTGTTGCTCTGGGCATATGCTTGTAGTTTGGTTGGAACTTTATCGACTGGAACAACCTCAGTTCTTGGCCATGGCAAAGTGTTAAACTTCACCAACGAGTCAGACTTGGCGTAGTCAGATCCAGATTCTTCCAATCCAATCACTTTCAGTGCCTTCTTAATCAACTTCTGCTCTCTATCGATGACACTCTCCATCAAAGGCCATGCCTCCTCGTGATACACTTTATGGATACATGAACCTGGAATCACATCGTGGAATTGGCAAAGACAAATATCTTCCCAAATCTGTTCAATGGCTCCATGTGGATACTTGTAGGATTTGTTCACCACAGAGGCCGAGGCAGCAATAGTCTCAAGATCATGTGCAAGCAACTCTGCGGTCCGCATAAAGTTCTTCATCTTTGCCTGAGTTGTATAAGTACCTCTATGGTACTCGAGGTACAACTCACCACGCCAATCAGGTAGGTCTTTACCGTCGTGGGTATCCTTTCTGAGCTTCTTGTAGAAATCATCGACCGTACAACCAACTTCCACTTTAGGCATCATTCCTCCAGCGGTGTCTGCATAACCTCTGATTCTTCTTAACTTTTCTATCATTTCTGGCTTTGGACCTCCACCACCATCACCTTGACCATATAGTAACATACCCTTCTGGTCATTGTATAAGTTCTTATGTTGCTGAATGGATCTCTTGACATCACCATAGTTAGCATCGGCGGTATAAGTGTTTGCAGGAGGCATGTGAACAAGGACTTGAGAGTTATCAATACCGACCCAGTTGAACGATGAATTCGGGAAAGAGTTGATATTGTTCCAAGACAGTTTCTGAGTCAAAAAGTTTGGCATATCTGCAAGACGGCAGAGTTGTGGCACTTGAGTAGAGTAACCAAAAGAATCAGGCAACCAGTAGATATCAGATTTGAAACCAAAAATCTCTTGGTAGTATCTTTGGCCAAGGATGAATTGTCTGGCAATACCTTCACCGGTTGGAATGTTGGTATCGTTCTCGACCCAGGCGCCTCCCAATGGGATGAACCTACCACCTTCAACGGCTTTCTTCAATTTCTTCCAAAGGTCTGGATAGTCTTGGATGAGCCATTTGAAATGAATACCTGCGGATGCAACAAACACATACTCTGGGTACTGTTCTATGAGACGAAGTTGAGTAGACCAAGACCTTGCGATCTTGGTTCTGGTGGTAGCCCAATCCCAAAGCCATGCAGTGTCGATATGACAATTACCAACAGCATAAACGGCATTCACATCAGGTAGCTTGGAAGCATAAACTTTAGCAGAGTCAACGTTTGGTCCCAAGAATTCAGTAGCAATCTTACGGCAGGTAGCGATCGAGTTAACGTCATCAGGATCAAATGCATCCATAATCTTATTGCAAACTTCTCTCGCCTTATGCTTCTGTGGAGCATTGTCCTCTCTAGCAGCATCACTCAAGATCCAGAAGTCATAGAATAATGCAACTGCTTCCAAGTTTGGCACCTGGAATTCGACAATACGTGGACTAAGTGTTGGTCTTGGAGAACCGAACATACCATTACAGCCGCACTCGATATAGAACACATACTCTTTCCCATCGGCATACCATTCGGGTGGAACAATGACTTCTGTTCTTTCACCATTACCCATAATACCTTGCAATGGTAATCCGTTGTGGTTAAATACCATTCCTTCACATCCGGCATCCCATTTAAAAATGATACGATCCTCTTTGAGGAAGGAGGCTGGTAATCTGAAGGTTATCTCGAACCAATGCGAGGACCATTCGGGTCCGAAAGATTGTCCTGCATGCACCAACTTGAAATCATCCAGTTTCGAAGGAATCACATCATGAAATAGAGGTTTTGACAATCCTGGAGCAGGCCAGTGTCTAATTTGCAAGTAACCTTCTTTCTGCTTGAGCTTATCTTCGGGCTTATCGATATTGACAAGCTTAGCCTTGGTATAAAACTTCGGCAGCATCAAGTTGGTATACTGGCCACCATTGGCAATGAATTGGCGTAACCTGTCCTCGTAGATACTGTCAATTGGCTTAAAATTCAGATCTGTATTGCGTTGAGGGTACATAACGTTATGGAGCAAGAATTATTTTTTTTGAAGGGTGGGGTAAATAGGACAATTTAATGAATTGGGCATGCTCCCCGATTAGGTAAAGTAACTAATTTTTTTTTTTTTTCAGGATTTTAACGGTAAAAGAACTTATTAATATATAAAAGTAAAGGTATCAAAAGAAAAACGGTCTAATGAACGAGCTGAAGTGATATAAAACTTAGAGCCCGGGGTATCGGTTTAGAAGTTCAAAAAGAAAAGACGAGCGCGCAAAGAAAGAAACATCATCGGTTGACTTTTTTAAAAGAAGCGGACGACAGCCTTACCAGAGGTGACAGTGACGGTACAACCGTTGTCACCACCGGAGAAGGAACCATCCTTAAAAGAACAGGAGCCAACGATGGTAGAAGCGTCATCTGCAGCAACGATCTCAACGTTAAAGTTAGGATTTTCACTGCTGTTTGGATTTGGAGTAAGAGAAAGGTAGGCATTTCCGTTGGTGTAACCAGCACCCAAGATAAGAGGAGCCCAGTTACCAACGTTGGAACCAGACTCACCCCAGATGCAGCCATCTTCAACAGAAACGCCGGCGTTGTTGACGTAGTATTGGGCAGAGGTTTTCTTACCGAGCCATTCAAAGTAGTTGTCTTCATCGACAACGAAAAGAGGGGAAGTCTTACCGGCATCGAGTTCGGTAGGAATGTTCATGTTTTCAGAACCTGGGTAATCGGTTCTGCAAATAGCGACGCTTTTGTCAAGTTCAGACTTGACGGTGGCCTTATCGGAGCCCCATTCACAGAGATAGTCAGCATCTGTGTTAGTTCTGTAAAGGTATCCATCTTTGCAGTAAAGTCCTCCAACGGTACTTCCACTTGATGGTTGGCTTGATGGCCACTGGGTCTTACCCATACCGGCTTGGCATGCATAAGAGCAGTAGTTACCATCAGTGCAGGATTTTTGACTTTGTCCGTTACCGTCACTGATAGTGGACCAACCATCGAGTCCGATCCAGTCAACGGAAATAACACCGTTACCAGATGGGAAATCGGAACATTTGATAGTACCGTCTTGGAATTTGTCACCAGTTGCTTTCGAAGTAGCCTTCAAGTCACCAGCATACTTGTTGCTGGATCTCTTAACAAGGTCGACATCAACTGGGGCAGCAACTGCCAAAGAGATAATAGTAAGGAGTGAGAATTTCATAAGGAATGAATGTAACTAGTTTGTAGTAGTAGTGATAGTAACTGGTATCGAGAATAAGGAATGAACTCGTTTACTCAGTGTAAAAGGAAAGGAATGTGTAGTTTTGGGGCGTCAGTTATGGGCACAAAGAAAGGAAACCCATCTTGACAGTGGGTGCACCACAGCTCTTTATAGGAAGATCGGATTGCAGGTTAAACAAAGAAAGACTTTTTTTTCACCGTTTCTTTTTTTTTTCTCTCTCTTAGTGTGCACCACACAAAAAAAGATCCAATTTAACTGCCTTATTGGGTAATTTCCTGGCTGTGGTGCATACTTGAAGTTCTAGACCCAACGCCAAGCTAAGCCTAGACCTTTTTGCCTTCGGATTTCCGAGAGGAAGATCGTAGAACATTTTTAAACTAGTCAATATGGGTCTACTAGATCATTACCTGTCAGATGGCGTCAACATTAATGGGATATGCTCAAATACAAATATGGGCACTGCCAACTGACGATCTTCTACCCTTCCCTTCAATATAACAAATTGCTCTGTCCCCTCAACGGTTCCCTCAGGGGCTCTAATTATTTCCTAATTAGGTAATCTTATTACTCTTTCCTAATAATGGTTGAATCAGTCTCTACTATGTACATGGATAACCTGCGTCATTGTTCGATAACATTTTTTGCCGCCGAATCATACTCAATATGGGGCTTGTATTCACACGACTTCGATTGAAAAAGAAAAATGTCGTACCATATTGCTGTCGACTCACATCCAATGGAACATATATGACGTAGTTAGTCTTTATAATTTTTTCATTCGTTGTCAGTGAATGGTTAAAAGATTTTCATCAATCTATGTAGGTTAACGTATACGGCAGTGTGGTAAGTGGATCCTACAGGAGTGGATTCAACTCTATTGTTCTATTAAGTTTATTGGATGGTAATTATCATGTAGGGAATCTTAATAGTAGATCAATCCCTTGGTCTTTATTAATTAGTAGAAATTAGTAGCTGATACTTCTTGGTGAATGAAAAAATTTTAATCTATGCCCCAAATGCAGGTTCTGAGTGCCGGCTGCATTCCGTTAAAATCAGGGGCGCCGGTTACCGGTGAGGCCCGGTGGAGGTACAGTGCAGTATGCAGTGATCGAGCAAGCTAGATTAGTTCATTTACGAAGATTTTGGGTCGATCGACTTGTAGAATAATTTTGATCAGATGTAGTTAATTGTACATATATAATGGCATAACCGAATTAGGCAATCCAGTACCAAATTCTCTCGATGAAGTTTCTTGGATGTGGAGGCTCGTATTGGGCGAACTCTTCCTCGATCTCTTTGAGGCCTGTAGTACAGTCGATCTCGTCCAATGGAGCGAAAAAGTGTTTCGTCTTGTAAAAGAGCGCATGGCCCACGTATAAAAAGAAGATGATCGGCAAAGTAATGTAGGCAGCGATAAAGTCTGAAGCGTTAAAGTCGAAAAACACTGCATAACCGTTTGTAATAGACAAGATACTGAAGAAAATCAGGCAAGCGTAAGCACCAAAGACACCGAATTTCTTTCTGTAAGTGATTCTGTCATCCAAGTTATGGTAGGTGATAGCCTTACGGAAACGAATGTAGGTGATACTGATGATAACCCAAGAGATGAAACCGGAGACGGTAGAGATGTTGGAGAGCCAAGTGAAAGCTGC
Organism: Xiuguozyma insectalens; assembly: GCA_030574155.1. Taxonomy (NCBI): domain Eukaryota; kingdom Fungi; phylum Ascomycota; class Pichiomycetes; order Pichiales; family Pichiaceae; genus Xiuguozyma; species Xiuguozyma insectalens. The sequence continues at coordinate 81,721 of JAJMEL010000012.1, read as the reverse complement.
AGTGGAAGAACTGGAGATCGTCAAGAATGCCAAGAGACAGATGGCACCGACAATGGAAACACAGTAGTATGGAACACCGAACTTGTTACACTTCGAAAGGCATCTTGGCACGTCACCGCGGAGGGACATCGAGTGAAGACTTCTTGACGAACTGTAGATGAAAGAGTTACCTGCAGAGAAGGCAGAGGTCAAAATAGCAGCGTTAACAATATGGTTAACGACAGGGATTCCAGCCATCTGGATACCGATAACGAATGGAGAACCTGCAGCACCACTGGCACCTTGATTAATAGCAGACATGAGTCTGTCGTTGTTAGAAGCGACAATGACACCGATACAGAGTGAGCCCAAGACGTAGAAGAAAGTCAGTCTGTAGATAAATCTGTTGGCAGCTTTAGGCAAGTTGACACGAGGATCTTGAGACTCAGCAGCACAGCAAGTGATCAATTCAGGAGAAGTGACGAAAGCGAAACCAGATTTGATAACAGAAGTCCAGACTGCACAGAATCTACCGGCACTACCTGTGGTTAAATGTTCGACGAAAGGACCTGGATCTTTCCAGTAGTGGAATCCAAGGATTCCATGTCTATGGAAACCAAAGAAGATGATAAGGGAAAGAATGATCAAACCGGTTAAAGTGATGATTTTGATAGAAGCGATCCAAAACTCTGTCTCACCAAAATACCGCACAGCGGAGATGTTCAAGACAACTAATGCGACCCAAAGAATAGCGATAAAGATGGCAGGATTAAGGTCCGTCCAGTAGTTGATGACGAAAGCAGAAGCAGACAATTCGGCAGGAGAGAGCAAAGCCTGAGCATAGAAAAGGTTGAAACCAGCGACAAATGCCAAAGATTTGTTACCGGTGTATCTATAACAGAGAGCGTTTGGAGTACACTTACCAGGGACTGGTAAGTAAGTCACCATTTCTGCGAGTTGGTTCATGATAGACCAGACAAACATACAGAGGATGACATAACCGATCAAGAGAGGAGCAGGGCCAGAGGTGGCAAGGGCAGAACCAGAACCAACGAATAAACCGGTACCGATTGCACCTCCAAGAGCAATCAGTTGCAAGTGTCTAGCTTTCAGACCTCTTCTGAGTCCACCTTTAAGGGTCTTTTCCGGGTCACTTAAAATAGATTCGATGTCATCCATTTTGGAAGCACTTGGATCGAGGGATCTGTCATAGACACCGGCAGGTTGAGAATGAACAGAGGTCAAATCATTCCTGCTGTCTCTTGACATATAAGATCCGGCCCTCGAGAAGCTTGGCTTAGTTAACGTGTGCATATGAGAGTAAAGTTTCTTTTTATTTCCAATGAGTTAAACACGTTCGACCTAAAGAGATATGCACAAACTAGCAAAGGGTATGAAGCACTCAATCAGGTTGGTTATATACTGGCCGGGAAAGTTTAGAAAAGGAAAAAATAATTTTGGCAGAATCGGTTGCAGATATAGATTAGAAAAGCATTGATAACAAAGTCCGGGATTGACCAGTAAGATTTTTCAAGCGGGGGAGAATTGCTAAATAAATGACCATTGCGTCACACCTAATCTATGGTTAATCAAATTTTCCCCACATATCTCTATTGCCATCTCAATATGCTTCTAAATTCTTGCGCTTGAACAGGTACTCTCTACGGCACTATCAAACTTTTCTTCGCTAACACTTACCCACCGAACCCTGAAAAAAAAAAATTTGTATGCATATTTTTCAAGTCATCCCTTTTAGGAAACTCTGTACGGCGCTTTCTGTGGTTACAGTTGCATGGGATTTCTCAATGGTGTCCATATCTCTTGGTTATTAACATGATTTCTAGAGACTGATCGAAAATGCGGAGAACCACATTATCGGTAATACCTCCCCTTGCATGCTCTCAATCGGATCGGCTCATTTCCACCCCGCTTTATCTCGTAGTCTGACATTTTTAGTAATGTCCGCAAGGGCAGTTTTGCCAAGATGTCAGACCGCGAATTGCCGAACTCAACAGAGACTTCAAGGCATTACACGAGACCTCTACTTTGCATAATTTATCCTTAAACCGCAATCTCCTTGCACACATTTCATGCAATTTTCTTGCTTTCCTTTTCGTTTTCCTTCCTTTCCTTATGCTATCTTATCTTACTATCATTTGGCTGTGACATGATGTGACAGCCACCCACATTATCCTGTCATTATATGCCATCTCAAGCCAGCTCATAATGCATCCGTACACCGGCTGGTTTTCACTTGTTCATTTTTTTTTACTCTGTTTCATCCCCACCCCTGCACCACAAGCAGCGTAAATAAAAAAAAATTCTTTTAATCTTCTTTGCCCTTCTAAGATCCCTCAGATCTAATACAATGTCAACACAATTCGATCCTGAGAGTGAATACGGGCAACAATTAAAGGCCCATTTGGCACAAAGGCTCAGACAGATCAACATCTCTGAAGATCCTGAGTATGTTGCCGAGTTTTTGCTTGTTTTGATCTCTAACAACAGGTCTGCCGAAGAGATTCTCAACGAGTTCCATCAATTGTTTGGAGATGCTGTCGACGCTTCGTTTATTAGCAGTGTGTTGGATGAGGTGAGAAATTCACAGCCACAGGCACAGGTGCAACCACAGCCTCAGATACAACCTGTTCTGCAACAACAGGTTCCACAGGTCCCACAGGTCCCACAGGTTCCACAAGTTCAGCCTGCTCAACCGATTCAACCTATTCAACAAGCTCCTCCTGCCTCTGCGCCTCTTACAGCTGCAGTCCCCGCCTCTGCTCCTACATCTGCCTTTGCTGACCCTTCACCGTTCGCAAAGCCAGCACAACAAGTCAGATTCCAAGATAACGATTCCATGGAAGGTGTCACTAAGACTCTAAAACCAACCGGTCCCGCATCATTTGTTAATAAGAACCGCGGCGGTATCTCTAAAGGTCACAACAATAACAAAGGTAAGAAGTCGTTTGCTCTTAGAAACCAACGCAACTTCCAACAATTGATGGACAAATCATTACAAAATGGTGGTGACCCAACTCAACAGACTACTCAGTTCGTTTCTCGTAAACCCCTGGGACGTTGTAAGAACCACCCACATTGTCACGAAAGAAACTGTCGTTACGCTCATCCTTTCAAAACTTGTTTTGCATACCCTAACTGTCCTAATGCTCCAGGTACTTGTAACTACTTGCATCCTGGCGAAGACGATGAACTTATCGCCGAAGTCGAGAAAGTTAAAGAAATGCACGCTGCAAAGAAGGCACAACGTGATAATAATTTGATCAACCAAGTGTCCAAACAGGTCGAACAGAGACTCATTTCTCAAACTGGTATCTCTCTGTGTAAGTTTGGTGCCGTCTGTCAAAGAGAGATGTGTCCATTTGGACATCCTACTCCTGCCAACGCAGACGCTAAAGTCACTGTAATGGAATGGTGTCCTGCAAACAAGAACTGCATGGATCCAAACTGTCAAAAGGCTCACTCTTCACCAAATTTCAAGCCTGCTGAAGGTGGAAAGAACAACCACGGTGGTGCATCATCGACTAATGCAGGTGGACCTGAACGTACGTTGGAACAGTGTAAGTTTGGATCACGCTGTAAGAATTTCCGTTGTCCAAAGAGACATGCCACTACAAACGTTCTTTGCAGAGAAGGAGCTAACTGTACTAGAATCGATTGTTATTTCATGCATCCTATTGATGAGGATTGCAAGTTTGGAGTTAACTGCAAGAATCAAAACTGTCCTTACCGTCATCCTGAAGGTAGACAAATTGGAGGACCAAATAAGAACATGGTGTGGACACCGAACCAAGGATCTACCAACCAAAGGCAATTTGCCGTTGCTGATGATCAAGTGATGGAGCAGGCACCAGTGCAAGAAGCTTGAAGCGCTTGCCTATGTACAATATAGAAATGGATTAATATAATACTACGAGTTTTATTACGCTGAAAAAAGACTTAGTACTTCTTCTGTCCGAGGGCCTCGTCGGCGTAGACGTCGAGAGGAGACTCAGTAAGAGCAAACTCCTTCCACAAGTTAGGAGTAAGGAATCCGTAAGTGTTACCAAGAGCGGCGAAAGTAGCCTTCATGGTGTTCTCCATAGTTCTGGTAGAACCAGCAGAGGTGGTGTAGACATCCTCAATACCAGCGAATTGAAGCATTTGCTTAACAGCTGGGGAGGCGACAATACCAGAACCTCTTGGAGCTGGAATGAGTCTAACAGTGACAGAACCACACTTACCAGAGGTCTTGGAAGCAATGGAGTGAGGAGCACCAAGGTTAGAACCCCAGTAACCTCTTCTGACTGGAATGATAGCAAGCTTGGCAACGATGATGGCACCTCTAATAGCGGTAGCCAACTCCTTGGAAGCCTTAACACCGAGACCGACGTGACCGTTGGAGTCACCAACGACCATGACAACCTTCATTCTGGTTCTCTGACCGGCACGAGTCTGCTTTTGAACAGACTTGACCTTCATAACCTTCTCTTCAAGACCTGGGAGAAGACGGTCGATAATTTGGTATTCCTTGACTGGGAGAGCGTGCAAGTAAATCTCCTCAATGGAAGTGATCTTACCGGCTCTCACAAGTCTACCGAGCTTGGTAACTGGAGTCCAGACCTTCTCTTGGTCACCTCTTCTACCTCTTGGACCTCCTCTTCTTGGACCTCCACGGCCTCTGCCTCTAGCGGATGCACCGCCTCTTCCTCTTGGTGGACCAGACATTGTTTAGTTAGTTTAGTTAGTTTCTCGTCGGAATATATACGTGGAAAGTCGGGGGGTGGTGACTTTCTATCGATCGAGTTGATGATGAGAGGAGAGAAAAGAATTTCAAGGTCTTCCTACATCTAAAGGCAGATTTTTTTCGCTTGAAAAATTTCGTGGTGCGAGGTGGTGTACGGAGATCGCAGTCACGATTTTTCACCGTAAGCGACGATTTCCACTTTGCACGTGAATCCGGGCATTCAACATTTCTTTTTTTTTTTTTTTAGTTCCCCGATGCTCAGGGCGGAGGACTTTTGAATGACTTGACTTTATTACTCATAATCGAGGATTTTCAACTCTTTCCCCTCTAAAGATTAGTTGATTTTTCTTTAAGAGAAATTATATATCTATCATAACTCACAGAATGACTTCACCTGTTCCTATTTCACAATTAACTTCATCATTACAAGATACGAAGATCGAGTCACCAAAGGCGTTTGTCGGTTCTTCTCCTAATGCTGTCAGTACTTCCCCAACTAGTACGTTCATGGATTCTGCCATGGCTCCTCGTGCACGTGCAAGTACTTTGGCTAGACCAACCAAGGCTTTGAAACCATTCTCTACTGGTGATATCAAGATCTTGATCTTGGAAAACATCAACCAAACTGCCTTGGACATCTTTGCTAAGCAGGGATATCAAGTTGAATTCCACAAGGGATCTTTGCCTGAGGAGGAATTGATCGAGAAGATCAAAGACATTCAAGTCATTGGTATCAGATCAAAGACCAAGTTGACTTCAAACGTTTTGAAGCATGCCAAGAACCTTATTGCCATCGGTTGTTTCTGTATCGGTACCAACCAAGTTGATCTTGAATATGCTGCTAAGCATGGTATTGCCGTGTTCAATTCTCCATTCTCTAATTCTAGATCCGTCGCTGAATTGACACTCGCTGAAATCGTTACCTTAGCTCGTCAAGCCGGTGACAGATCCATTGAGATGCATCAAGGTGTTTGGAACAAGAAATCTTCCCACTGTTGGGAGGTCCGTGGTAAGACTCTCGGTATTGTCGGATACGGTCACATTGGTTCCCAACTTTCCGTCTTGGCTGAATCCTTTGGTCTTCACGTCCTCTACTATGATGTCTTGAGTATCATGTCTCTTGGTACTGCCAGACAGTTGGAGACTTTAGAGGCAGTCTTGGCTAACTCTGATTTCGTCACTTTGCATGTTCCAGAATTACCAGAAACTAAGAATATGATCTCCACCACTCAATTGGCTACCATGAAAGACGGTGCCTACTTGCTTAATAACTGCAGAGGTAGTGTTGTGGACATTCCTGCACTCGTCGAGGCTTTGAAATTGGGTAAATTGGCCGGTGCCGCTCTTGATGTCTACCCATCTGAACCTCGTGGAAACGGTCCTGGCTTCCATGATCTCTTTGAAGGTCACGAAGAACTTAAAAAGATGAGCAACGTCATTCTTACTCCTCACATTGGTGGTTCTACCGAAGAGGCCCAATCCGCTATCGGTATCGAAGTTGGTAATGCACTTACTAACTATATTAATGAAGGTACCTCTATCGGTTCAGTCAACTTCCCAGAAGTTTCTCTCAGAGGTCCAGATTGGGATCAAAAGAATGTTGTCCGTGTTCTCTATATCCATCAGAACGTTCCTGGTGTGTTGAAGACCGTCAACCAGATCTTGTCCAACCATAACATCGACAAACAATTCTCTGATTCTCAAGGTGGTGTCGCCTATTTGATGGCTGATATCTCTGGTGTCGATTCTAACGATATCAGAGACATCTACACCAAACTTGAAAACACTCCTGCTAGAGTCATCACCAGAATCCTCTATTAGGTTACTCCCGCCACCTAAACTAAAAAGTATTGCATTCAACGCCATCGAGAGACAAAAAAAACACTTTCAACTACTCTCCTCAACGGGGATTAATAGTAATAATATAACTCTTTAAACTACATAGCTGTATTCCAGTCCTTTGATCTAGAAATCTATATTTCCTCTTTAGGGGGTTTCCTCTTATTTGCCCCGCTTCCCTATTCCTCCCCCCGCCAGCGCCCACCAAATAATAACCTCCAAATATTTGTTCGCTCCCTCAAATCTTCCCCCAGTAAATATCACTCGCCACTAGAACGACAAGGTAAAATGACGACGACGTCGGCTTCCCCCTACCTGTCCCTGCTTGGTGAAAAGGACCCAGAGTTGAAGATCTATGCATTGGAATCTTTGAACAATGTTGCTGACGAATTCTGGGCAGAGATCGCCAATGAGGTCACCGAAATCGAAGAGCTTTATGAAGACAACAGCTTCTCACAACGTCAGTTGGCTGCATTGTTGGCTTCTAAAGTCTACTATAACTTGGGAGACTATGAGGCTGCTGTGAAATATGCTTTATATGCCGGTGCAAAGTTTGATATCACTCAGAAGAGTACCTACGTTGAGACTATTGTGTCTCAATGCATTGAGCAATACATCAAGTTGTCTCAGGCCAAATTCTCTGACAGTACAGTTGAGATTGACGCGTCTTTGACTTCTGTGTTCGAAAAAATGGTCAAGAAATGTGTGGCAAGTGGTGATTCTAGATTAGCTCTTGGTATTGCATTGGAATCGTATCGTCTCGACCTCGTCGACAGCATTCTTAAAGAAACCGAGGGCGAAGAAGACTACATCCGTGAACTTGTCAGCTACGTTCTCACCGCTGCGACTACATTCACCGGTAACATCGAGTTGAAAACTGCTTGCCTCGAAGGATTGGCTGAAGCTCTCTTGAAATTGGACAATCCAGACTACTTCTTACTCACTAAGATTGTGGTTCAACTCAACGATTCAAAATTGATTCATCGTGTCTTTAAAGGTTTGCTCTCCAGTCCTGCTAACGCTTCTGTTGCTTACCAAATTGCATTCGATCTTGTCGGAGCTGCCTCTCAACAGTTGCTTGCACAGATTACTGCCGATCTCGATGAAGACGCTTCCACCGCATCTGGTGAAGATGTTGTCTCTCGTTCAATGTGCCTTCGTATCCTATCGGGAGTGCCAACTTGTGACTTGGATTTAACTTTCTTGTCTGACAACAATGCATCTGATCCTCAAATCTTGTCTGCTACCAAGAAGGCTCTTGACAGTCGTAGCTCTTTACACCATTCCGCAGTTTCATTTGCTAACGCTTTCATGCATGCAGGTACTACCGATGATTCGTTCTTTAGATCCAACCTCGAATGGTTGGGACGTTCTTCTGCTTGGTCCAAATTTTCCGCTACCGCAGCTCTCGGTGTCATCCATAGAGGATCTCTATCCCAGGGACGAAATGTCTTACAACCTTACTTGCCTGGTTCGACCTCTTCTCCTTACACGAATGGTGGTGCCCTCTACGGTCTGGGTTTGATCTATGCCGGACATGGTAAGGAGGTTCTTGACTATCTCCGTCAACAAGTTGTTGACAATTCAGACAATGCTGACAATAAAGACAGCGATGTCACTTTGCATGGTGCTTGTCTTGGTGCGGGTGTTGCCGCCATGGGTCTTGCAGATTCTAGTACTTATGAAGAACTGAAAACCGTTTTATATGCTGACTCTGCTATCTCTGGTGAGGCTGCTGCATTTGCTATGGGACTTGTCATGCTCGGATCTGGTTCTAATGAAGCCATCCATGACATGTTCACCTATGCTCAAGAGACTCAGCACGAAACTATCGTTCGTGGTTTGGTCGTCGGTATTGCTCTTGTCTGTTGTGGTAAGGAAGACGCTGCGGAACCAATAATTGAAAAATTGCTTGCACATCAGGATGCTAACCTTCGTTACGGTGCTTGTTTCACTTTGGCTCTTGCATACTGTGGTACATCCAACAAGTCTGCTATCCGTAGACTCTTGCATGTTGGTGTCTCTGACTCTTCTGATAACGTTAGACGTGTTGCTGTTATGGCTTTAGGATTTGTTCTTTTATTAGACTACCAGAGTGTTCCAACAGTGGTCGAGTTGTTGGCACAATCTCATAACCCACATGTCAGATACGGTGCTGCTATGGCACTTGGTATTTCATGTGCTGGACGTGGACTACAATCTGCCATTGATGTTCTTGATCCACTTTCGAAAGATGCCACCGATTTTGTTCGTCAAGGTGCTACCATTGCCAAGGCTATGATATTGATCCAACAGACAGATAAGAGTTTCCCAAAGATGACTCAATTCAGAGAACAGTTAGCTAGTACTGTGGCCAACAAGCATGAGGAATCGCTGGCTCGGTTTGGTGCAACCTTAGCTCAAGGTATCTTGGATGCAGGTGGAAGAAACGTTACTATCCAATTGGAGAACCACCAGACCAACACACTCAACACAAAGGCCATTGTCGGTTTGACAATGTTCACACAATTTTGGTACTGGTTCCCATTGTCACATTTCTTGTGTCTTTCTTTCACTCCTACGGCTATCATCGGTGTCACTGACCGTCTCAAGGTTCCTAAGCTTGATATTGATTGCCACTGTCCACCAACTGTCTTTGGATACCCACCAAAAGTGGAGGCTCAAGTTGCTAAACAGACTGAAAAGGTTCAAACGGCCGTGTTGTCCACCACTGCAAAGGCTAAGGCACGTGCTGCTTTGAAAGCCAAGGAGAAGAAGGAAGAAGATAAGATGGATGTTGATGAAAAGGAGGAAGTTAAGGAAGATGCTGAAGGTGAGAAGGAAGATTCTGCAGCCACAGCCAATGGTGAAACTAAGAAAGAAGCCAACAAGGTGCTTGAAATCAACAATGCAGAGTTGCAGAGCAGCTCTCTTCGTACTCTTTGGTTGGAAAAGCCATATCAGATTAAGAATCTGACAAGAGTGGTTCCAGCACAACTCAAGTATATTACATTCTCTTCGAAGGAGCGTTTCACACCTGTGAGAAAATTCAAAGGTATTAGTGGTATTGTGGTGTTGAAAGATGCTACACCAGGTCAACCATTTGACAGAATCAAGACCGTCAGAGAAAAGACCAATACCGAGGCACCGGTGCCTGAACCATTTACTATTGATGAGGCCGTTGATAAGGGATTGTTTGAGATTCCTGAGGATGATTAAATATATAGAAATAATACTTAGCTAGCAAAATGTGAAGGATGAGATGTATGTCGTTCCACTTAACGCTCAAACCGCGATAAAGCTTCGGACACATTGTCTTTCTTCTTAGGTTTGGATTTGCCAAGTCTCTCGACACGAAGTTCATGTTCACGTTCGAGTGCAGCTTCGACTCTTTTAGACCTTTCAGAGATAATATTCTTTCTCTGTTTCCGCTTCATCTTTCTAAGGCCAGAGTCACGGCTCTTAATGTAAGGGTTAACCATTTTATCAATTTCAGCAACAGTCTTTTCATGGCCATCATCTGGTCTCGTTTGTTTCTTGAGCTCTTCCATCTCAGCGGCACTGAGTCTCTCTTGAGGACGACGTCTATCGACAGTACCGATAATATTTGGATCCAAGGTAATCAAATCAGGTTGTAACTTATTAAGCAGAGATCTAACTTCAGATTCTTGTCTTTGTTTGGATGTTTCATATGGATTCACTTCTAATGCATCGAAGTTAGCTTCACCAGCACCAGGGATGATCAACGAGCTGATACCCTTGCTGTGTCCACACCCCAAAACATCTTCAAATGGAACAAATCTAGATGTTTGGATCTGAGATCCAGGTATGAGATGTGTCATATATGGTTCAGACTGTTTTCCCTTGATAATATCTTTCCAAACTGTGATATGCGGTCCCCAACCGACGGAGAGAAGACCAGTATCAGACCAGTCCAAAGTATTAGCTTGTGTTGGTGTATGATAGGTATCGATCTCATGGAACCTGCGGACATCCCAAATCTTCAAAGTTTTGTCGGCACCTGCCACAGCCATATATCTTCCATCTCTGCTGCATGCTATTGCTCTCACAGGACCATGACATGCCTGTATTTTGGCCAGTGGAGTAGGCATAGCAGGAGACCACAGAGTAACTTGACCATTACCATGACCGACGTTCATAACGGCATTCCATGGGTTTTGACGCATCGACTGGGTAGGTCCCAACTTAGTATGTAAATCTGCCACCATTTCACCGGTACTGACATCATGGTATCTCAGACGAGACTGTGTACCAGAACTGACTAAAAGCATATGATACGGTAAGAAGTCCAAGTATTTCGAACCAACATGCTGGGACAATCTATGCAGCTCCATTCCGGATTTATCATAAATGAAAACATGTTTCTTCTGTGCCACGGCAAAAAACTGATCGTTATGTAAGAACTGAACTGCATGGACCGTTTCATTCAAGAACAACTCGCAGTCCAATCTTCCAAGCTGCCAGTCAAACGCTGCGACATGACCTTTACGACCACCTATAAGTAACTCACGACCGTTTCTAGTATAATCTAAAGTGTAAGGACCGTACTCATTCAATGAAAGGTCAAACTTCTTGCTTGCAGTACCAACGTCCACCTCTTTCACTATATCATCCTGTTTAAACTTGTATGTCTTTTCCATACCTTCTGGTTCCAAAAAACCGGCCTCTTCTTGCAACAACACCTCCGTTCTTTGTGCAGATTTCACTGCCTCTTGATGTTCCTCATCAAGACGCTGCATCCTATCGTCCAGCAGCTTGTTTCCCGTCTTACGGGCCTTCTTGGGCATTCCCCTTGTCCTATCGTACTTTGATCCCATTGCTTAAGGAAGAAGAGTTTGAAAAATCTCAAATTTTTTTTTCATAAAAACTCCAAAGGGAAGAGCCGCAGCGCGGCGTTTCTTTTTTCTCTCTTCATCAGGGATTCCTTTTAAAGACGCGAGAGTAAAATGACATGGAGATGGAAAAGATGCGATGAAGAGAAGGTGAATGGTCAGGACAATGATGTTAGTATGTCAAAGACATTCAGTTGGAGAAGTTTTTTCAGTTTCAGAAGGACCAAGAGGAAAGGGACCGATCTAGGTCAAGATCTGGACAGTTTAGTGGCAGAGTGGAAGGATGTTGATCTGACTAATAGAGGGACCATTGTCGGTCCTAGTTCAATTTGTACTGGTGGAAATACCATTAGGGGTAACCCTTTGGCTTCATTGACTAATTCTCAATTGAATTCAAGGTGTTCCGGAGCTATTGGAACAACTGGTGCTTTTAGCGCTGAATCCGATGAAGAAGACCAAGAACAGCAATTTAAAAACAGATCTAAGCGATCCTTCAGAGAATCGATAAGAGGTTTATTCAATAAGAACAATGATGAAAATCAAAGCATTGTGCCCGACATGTCGGATGAGCCTAAAGATCCATTGACTAATTTGACATTCAATACATTATGCTTGAACAAACCAGTGGAGCCATCTGTTGAAGTTACCAGAAATAGGCCTGTGTATTTGAAACTGATGGATAGTATTGGTCCTGGGTCCCAACTGGATACACAATTCGAATCTTTCAGACGGTTACCAACCTCAAGACAGTGGCTAAGCTCGATGTGGTACGTATGGAGTGAACATACTGAGCCTACAACTCGTCATAAGAACTGGACTCCTATCTACAGGCTTTGGAAGCAATCACAAGTGAGTCATTTCAACCGCCGAGTTGATATCTATCGAGAATCAACTGTCGATACAGGTGATGAACTATATATCTGTCGGTTTGGTTGCAAACCTCTCAAAGGTAAGGAGTTCAGTGAAGGTAGTCATATAACTGTCGTTATTCCTAGAGAGCAGTACTATGAGGCTTGGAAATATACCAACAATGCTCTATTTGAAGACCTGCTGGAAAAGGAATACGTAGGAGTCGATCTTTTCGCTGTCAGTTGGAAACTTTCTACCAATAGTGCCGGTAGACTGTATGTTCTGACATTTTGGATTTCTACCCCTCTCAACTCCAAATCAATCCGGTGTCTATCCAGACTTCTCTCCTTGTACTATTCTGATAGTATGCGTCCATTGTTTGTCAACCCTCGATACCTTTATACCGGTTCTAACTGAAGTAAGTAATATGTCAGTAACTATGGCTTAGCAAGTTCCTTCCAAGTCCCTTTTTCTGGGGTATTCTATTATTTTATTTTTCAGGTGCTGCCACTCGGGGAAAAATCATTCAAATAGGGAAACTCTGGGAATTTATTACTTCCTTCCAATCTTGATTATCTTCTTCTTAACAACATGGGAGAATTGACTGCTGCAGAGAAGAGAAAGATTCTTCGTGAACGAAGACAAAAGAAGCTTTCATCTGCTGCTTCGAACAGATTGGATCAGATCACTGGAATGAATGGTCAAACTCTGAAGGAAGAGCCTGTTTCCGAGAAACCGGTCGAAGTTGATACTGCGAGTGCTACAAAGACGAGCGCAGCTGCCGAGGAACAGCCTAAAGCGCCTAAAAATGACGTTTCTGTGAAAACTGAGTCTAAATCTACGGAGAAACCAAAGGTTCATGTGGACGTTTCTGATGATCCTCCAGTGTCTTCTATTGATGAAGGACCTGTTGATCTCTCACATTTGAAAGTGAATGATCCTCTTCACAAGACGCCTTCCGAAGAAGATCTCGCTGGTGATGACTTTAATATGGATAAAGTGTTGCAGAATCTTCTTGGTGGTGGAGCCGGTGCAGGCTCCAATGGTGGTCAAGCTCCTCCAATGGATGACCTAATGAAGAACATGGCTGATATGTTTGCACAGTTGCAAAATGGACAAACTCCCCAATTACCAGAAGGTTTACAAAAAGCTGCAGAGAATGCAGGCTTCAACCCTGGAGCTGGCTCTGGATCCAACGATCCACTTTCTGCGGACGCTCAAACGTTGGAATACAACAAATGGAGACTTCAAAGATTACAACTATGGAGTACCTTCTTCAGATACATTGCCATTGCCATTCTTATATTCACTACACTGTATGGCGTTGAAGATTATCAAGCTTCGTTCCAAAACCTGCGTCCATACATCCAAGACTCTGGTAGACCTTGGCTGTCCAAACTTCAATTCTGGAATAATGGTGATATTATTTTAAGAGACGCTACTCCATGTCATTTTTGGAGCGTGTTTTTGGCTATAGAACTTGGAGCAGCCACCATCTATTACTTCTTAAGATCTCGGATTCCACAGCAACCTCCTAATATGATTCTATCGTTGGTTTCTGGCTTCATTCCACAGGCTCTTAAACCAACTTTCGATGCCGCAATTAAAAACCAGGATTTGATTAAATTCTTCCTTGGTGATGTTGCACTCGTTATACTCACTATGGGTGCCATTGCCTACATCTCCACTAAGTGAAGATGTTGTTACAGCCGATATAATAATAACTGAAATATTGTATATGTATTCAGTAGTGTATTCAATTGTCACTTCCAATGATCTCTGTCCATGTCTTACCTTCCTTCTTCAACTCCTCAACAATCTCATCCTTGATCTTGGCTGGTAATCCAGGTCCTTGGTAACCAAATGCAGTATGCATTTGCACGAGTGAAGCGCCTGCCTTGGCAAAGTCAATGGCATCCTTACCGGAAGAGATACCACCACAGCCAATTAAAACCAATCCTGAATCTTTGGTGTACTTACTCAAGGTCCGGAATGCCTTCAATGAGATCTCTTTAATTGGAGGTCCCGAAAGGCCACCTTTCTCGGTTACAACTGGCGTCGTGGTAATCAAGCTGGATGGACGTTGCGTCGTAGTGTTTGACATGATAATTCCATCGATCTTGGCATCCTTTGCAGCCTGTGCAACACCTTTGATTTGGTCCTCGGTGAGATCTGGTGAAACTTTGACTAAGATAGGTGGTTTTTGAGATTTGTTAATCAACTGAACCGATCCAGCATCACGTCTTTCACGAACTGACTTCAACAATGGAGTAAGGAGTGTCTGGTCCTGTATATCTCTAGCACCTGGTACGTTTGGGCAAGAAACGTTTAAAACTAATGCGTCAGCGTATGGTGCAAAAGTATCAACTCCAACCAGATAATCCTTAGATGGATCTCCACCTTTATTCATTCCGATGTTGACAAAGAACAGTTTTCCATCTCTGAATGCGTTGGTATCCTTCTTGATACCAGAATCAAGGTATTTTTCGAACCGAACTCTAAGACGTGAAACAACATCCAAACTTCCCTCGGAGTTGATTCCATATCTGTTAATACAAGCCTCATCTTGAGGTAATCTGAAGAATCTAGGTTTAGGGTTACCCTCCTGTGGATTTGGTGTCACAGTACCAACTTCAACTGTACCGAATCCAAGATCAAGTAGCTCATCCATCACTTCGGCCTGCTTGTCGAAGCCTGCGGCCATTCCAATTGGGTTTGCCAACTTCTTGCCGAAAACGGACACTGACAACGATGGATCGTCATAGTCACCGAATGCACGTGGATACAATCCATATTTAAGAGCATTGATACCGAACTTGTGTCCATTCTCTGCATCTGGTGTCAGTATACGCAACAATGGACACCAGAGGTACTCGTTAAGAGCGGATCTAGAGTCCAAAGAAAGAAGTCCGAGAGTGACAACACCTAAAGCGAACCAAACACCTATTTTGCCAACTCCTGACTTCAAAGGTGGTGTCTGTTTTATAGTGGTGGCCATTCCGCGCAATGAGCGCACCTGTTGCAGTCTTAAAGTGGGTTTTATCCCAACTAGTCTAGAAACCCTAAACATGACTTTAGCAGGGAGAGTTTTTTTTTCTCACATGGTGAGAAGTAAATATGACTTAGGGATTGTGATAGACGATTATTCTAGTGGGTGGTGGGAAGTTCGAAGAGGGACAGATGAGGCGGAGTTTGGGATGAATGTGGGGTTGTCTGAGTAATTGGGTATGTATGGGTTCATTTAGTTGTAATATACCGAATATTTTGATTTGATAGATAATAATTGATTAAGATGTAAAGTCTGTCTAGCACATAGTCTTTAGTATATTGTAGTATTAAGATTGAAATTTGAATAATAGTACCAGTTATTTATTTTGGCCTCTAATCTTGTCCCAAACGGAGCCAGAGTCAGGGTTCTGAGCATTAGGATCGTCTGGATGAGCCTTGGAATACTCATTGTAGATGTCAGTGACTTCACCGGCGTGGGTTGGAGCGTAGATGTTCACATTGGCGTCTGGTGGAGTAGTTGGAGCAGGGTGGGTTTTTTCATACTCACCATCAAGGTCGGTGACCTCATTAGGAGCAGTTGGAGCATAGATATTTGTACCTTGAGGTGTTTGAGATGTTGACTGGGAGGATTGTTGAGGGAATCTGATCTGATCCCAGGTGGAGCCGGAAGATGAACCACCTCCTGAAATAGTACCTGGAAGAGAACCAGGTTCTGCATTTCTTGGATCTTTGATTCTCATTGAAGGATCCTGAATTGAACCTTTGAAATACGATGACCAGAACCATGACTTGGTCACTGGACTTGGAGTATTCAAGACAACTCTATCGACGTGGGATCCCTTGCCGTACTTATCTTCCAAGTTACTCAATGAGGTTTGATAGATGTAAGGAGCAGTTATTGCAGGAACAACGGAACCTCCAAGAGCACCACCAAGAACAGGGTATGCAACATTGACGACCTGACCCTTTTTGTGCAGAATAAATGGTAAAGCGACACCTGTAGCAACACCCAACGAAGAGGTGAACAACGTGCGGCGGAAGATCTGTTCGAAGAAAACGTACAGCTCTTCACGTTGCTCATTGTTCAACGTATGTTCCTCATCGTAAAACTTGATTGCCTTCTGCTTGGCTTCTTCAAAAGCAGCGTTGTCTCCCTGGTTCAATGACATCTTTGGACTTCTGTAGACTGATTCGGTAAGAACAGTGAAGGTTACCTTAGCGGGGTGAGATTTGACGGCAGTTCGGGGTTCAAAGCTGGCTGAAAAAAAAAAAAAGTTATTTGAGCTAGAAAAAGAAATCCTAGCCTGCCAAGTACTAGATGTTCTTCCTGAGGGGATGCCGAAATGGGGTGGCAAGGGCAGTTGGACCCCAAATAAGACGGACTTATAAGGTTATGGCTATTGAGTCTTCATGCGATGATTCGTGTGTGACTTTATTGGAAAGAAAGAGTCCCAATGAGCCACCTGAGCTGGTCTTTGAAGGTAAGAGGACCCTCGACTCGATTAAAGCAGGAGGAGTCGTTCCCGCAGATGCTGCCAGACATAATAGCAAGCAAGTTGTCGGGCTAGCGAATGAGGCGCTTCAAACTGCTGGATGGGACAAAGCTGACCTTGTTTGTGCAACGAGGGGGCCTGGAATGGTTGGATCATTGAATGCAGGTTATCAGTTGGCACTAGGATTGTGTATCGGGTGGAAGGTACCTTTGGTTGGAGTCAACCATATGCTGGGCCATCTGTTGGTGTCGAGAATGGATAACAATGGAAAGGACCCAAGTTTCCCGTTTATGAGTCTGCTTGTGAGTGGTGGCCATACTATCTGTGTATTGAGTGAATCTGTCACTTCACACGAGATCTTGGTCGATACCGTCGATATAGCAGCGGGAGATGCGCTAGACAAGTGTGGACGGGAACTGGGGATTAGAGGTAACATGATCGGTAAGGAGATGGAGGCATTTTTAAACGATCACCAGGATCAGTGGGGGTTACCAGTGGATCTTGAGATCAAAGAACCAATGAAGAATGAAAATGGTCGTGTCGATGTACTCAAATATTCGTTTGCATCTTTTATCAGTCAACTCCGTCATTCGATTAAGAAACACTACAATGACCAAGTTCCTACGGACCCTGAAACGGTGGCCAGAATGGCATATAAGATGGAGACAGCCATTTTCCAGCATATGATAACCAAGATCAAGCTGGCCATCACGAAAAGAGGATTGAAACTGGAAGATTTTGTTTGTGCCGGCGGAGTTGGATCCAACTTGACACTTAGACGAATGCTGAAAGAAGAGTTGGAACCACTTGGCATCAAACGGTTCCATTTCCCTCCACCAAAATACTGTACAGACAATGCCACCATGATTGGATGGGCCGGCATTGAACTGTATGAAAATGGATACACAACTGAATTGGAGACAAACGTTATACGCAAGTGGCCATTACCCGAACTACTGGACTTGTATGGATGGAAGCACGAGGAGAAATAGACAATATAGACAGTATCTAGATCATGTATATAGCAAAGATATAAATTAAGATGAAGGAAGGTATTTCTCCACTAGAGCCTGCCAAGTAGGATAGTCCATATTAAATATGACATGGCTTCTATCCCGAGCTATTCTTTCCTGCTTGATTGTCTCTCTAGTGGCCTGTTGAATGTACAGTTCACCTTCATCGTCATCAATTAGTATGACTTTATCGTGGTGCACCAAGAAACTCACGTAGAACATGTTTTCGATGGATTTACCAAACGAGTTGGGATCCAAGAAGAACTTGAACAGCGACACTTTGGCACCGTTGTATTCAACGAGTTTAGCAAACATCTTTTGAATGTTGACGGTGGTAACGTCGGAATCTGATTGGATATCGGCCACATCTTTAGCGTTAGCAGTCGAAGTCAAGGCAGAGCGAGAATCATCGGTGATTCCCTGGCGTTGAACACGTTGTCTTTTCGAGATCTCTAAAGGACCAAGCAAAAATTCAGAGGTGGGAGCTCTTCTTGAAGCTCGATGTGCCAATAAGCCGAACGATAACCAGTCGACACGAGGGAAATCTCTAGTGGGGCCATTGACACCCCATTTGGCATTGAACTTAGTAGCAAACTTGTCGAAATTGAGCAATTTATCGGATTGACCCAACTTCATGTTCTTCGTAGCGATCTTGGCTTGATAACCGATCTCTCTAAGTGTTGAAGAATCGTATGCTGCCATGTTCGCCTGTGCGGAAGTACGGGTCTTGACAAACAGGTTGTCCGCTTTACCAAGGGAGTTTGAGACCAGCTGAACTCCACCATCCAAAACCACTTTTGCGCGCTGTTTTTGCAACTCCTGGTCGAGGTTTCTATATTTTGTTTGAAGATCAAACTGTTCTCTTTCAGTCAATTGTCTTCTGTGGGCAGAGGAAGAGGAGGAAGAGGAGGAATCAGAGTCGGAGTCAGAATCAGAACTAGAGTCAGAGCCAGAGCCAGACTCACTACCAGACTCACTACCAGAAGCACTGCCAGACTCACTACCAGACCCACCATCAGAAGCACTGCCAGACCCACTACCAGACCCACCATCAGAAGCACTTTCATACTCACTACCAGACTCAGAACCTGAACCACTATCCTTGCTGCCCAATCGGCTTGCAGAACTCTCTCCGACAGAATCTCCAACAGCATCTCCAACATCGTAGCCTATTGAAGCCTTCTTCGATGCCGGTTCAACGTCATCTTCGCGTTCTCTTTTGGCCATCCAGAAAAGAAATAGTGTTCTACAGTTTAAAGCAAATCAAGACAAAAAACCCAAGGTCGCGTCGTTTATCTCAGACGAGACGATCTGGATTCAGTCGACGCGTCGACCGGCTCATTTTTTTTCATCGCACATTTGCTGCTAGCATTGAAACCCCGGTCGGTCAAGAAAAAAAAATCCGCGTTCCCCGGTCTTCTCTATTGAGATGCCCCGGGGCAACCGTAAATGAGTTTTTAAAATGGGTTCATTTTTTTTAAAGCAGCTTTCCCTTCGTCCGGATTACGATGCAAGGATGTTCTAGGAATCGGAGATGTAAATGGACTCCGAGTGCGGGGTCAACTCCAGATTAAACAACGTTGTCAATCAATAACATGGCTAGATCTCGCTTGGCGGAGAATTTAACACTGCGGCATAAAACGGTCAGACGGACTTTAAAACAAGTAGTAAATTTCATGCAGTTACCAATCTCCGCCGACATCAATGATCGCCTTTGTCTATCTCATAGTTAATACATGTATTGAGATATCCATTTGGCCGTTAGCCCATGGTCACTCATTTCCTAATCGGGCACTTTTAGATTATGGGTGAAAAAACTCAAGAACTGATTGACTGGTTAATTGGGTGGGGGAAAAAAAGTTTTTGAACCTGAAGAAGTCCGCGTATGCATATTTGGAGAAATAGTCATGAACTGATTCAATACTGCATCTGCAAACTTTTTAGACGCCAAGGCGTATCAGCCAAGATCACAATAGTAGAATAGACACACCGCATTAAAATGTTGTCTTAGCGGGGAATTCTCGGCAGGGGTACCCCTCATTCTGACAGAGAGCAACCAACAGAAACACACCACAAACTTAGTAGACCCCGCTTTTCCGTAACAGTTTTTGTGTGGTGTGTGTATACTTGTTAAACAAAGACCCCACAAAAAACTCGCCAGTAGAAAAAAAGAAACGTTTTTTTTTTTCATGCACGGAGTGACTTCTGGCTAAATAGAAACTCAAGTGGTATTTCCACATATAAAAGGGAGAGTAATCTGCTCCTTTGCGGAACCCGCGTCTGTCAAAACAGTTTTCACACTAGTTATTTTCGATTCATAATGCCATCGAATCAATTAGATACTGAAGATCAAGCTAGTCTTGAAAGACAACGGACTATCCAAAGTCTTGGACGTGTTCCAACTGTGGTTGGTGTTAAAGAAGACGAAGAAGCTATTCAAGAGTACACCGATAAAATCTATGAAGCTTCCAAGCCTGATTTCTCTAAAGAGTCTATCGCTAACTATTGTAAGACTAGAATCACCGAGTTAGTCCCATCAAAGAAAATCATTCAACAAAACAAGCGTTTGTTGAACCCATTCCCAGCTCTTAAACAGATTGGTCGTATCCAATGGTGGATGATTTTCACTGGTTTCATGTGTTGGTCTTGGGATGCTTACGATTTCTTTACCATCTCTGTCTCTGTCACCCAATTGGCAAAGGACTTTAATAAAGAAACTACTGAAATTACTTGGGGTATTACCTTGGTTCTTATGCTCCGTATTATCGGTGCCTTAACTTTCGGTTGGGCCGGTGACAGATACGGAAGAAAATATCCTCTCGCTCTTAACATGTTGTTTGTCGTCTTCTTGAAGATCGGTACCGGTTTCGTTAAGACCTACCCTCAATTCCTTGGTGTCCGTGCCCTCTTTGGTATCTTCCTTGGTGGTGTTTACGGTAATGCCACTGCTTTTGCACTCGATGATTGTCCAGTCGATGCCAGAGGTTTCATTTCTGGTCTCGTCCAACAAGGTTATGCATTCGGTTACATCTTGGCCGTTATCTTCAAGAGAGCCATCTCCGACAACACCAGACACACTTGGCGTGCCATGTACTGGTTCGGTGCCGGTGTTTGTTTCTTGCTCGTTATTCTTATCATGCTTCTTCCAGAAACTAAGGCTGCTCACAGACAACAGGAGATCTCCAAGTTCAACATTGAACACGGAATCTCTCAACCAACCTTTATGCAAAAGGCTAAAAAGGCTTGGAGCTACTACTGGTTGATGATCATTTACATGGTTTTCCTCATGTCTGGTTTCAATTTCATGTCTCACGGATCCCAGGATCTTTACCCAACCATGCTTACTGTCTACTATGGATACTCGAATGATAGATCCACCGTTACCAACTGTGTTGCTAACCTTGGTGCCATCGTCGGTGGTATCATTGTCGGTCATTTCTCTAACTTTGCCGGAAGAAGACTCTCCATTATATTATGCTGTATCGTTGGTGGTGCACTTATCTACCCATGGGCTTTCATTTCTGGTACTGGTATTAATGCTGGTGCATTCTTCTTGCAATTCTGTGTCCAAGGTGCATGGGGTGTTGTCCCAGTTCATCTTTCCGAGCTTTCTCCTCCAGCTTTCCGTTCCTTCGTTGTCGGTTCCTCTTACCAACTCGGTAACTTGGCCTCTTCTGCTTCTTCTACCATCGAATCTACCATTGGTAAACGTTTCCCACTGACTAATGCTGAAGGTAAGCACATTTACAACTACGCTAAAGTTATGGCCATCTTTATGGGTGCCGTCTTTGCCTTCTTGTTGGTTGTTACTTTCATTGGTCCTGAGAAGATGAACGCATCTTTCGAGATCGCTGCTGGTTATGATCAAGACGATGAGATGCAACAGATGATTGCTGACGAGATCGAGAAGGTCAAGGTCCAACATAAGGAAGGAGGAGCTTCTGATGCTAACTCCGCCGTTGGATCATCATCTGCTGTTGAAAACCAGACTGAAGCCACCGATCCAGTCGAACCAGCCGCTGAAGCTCAGGAAGCTAAAGAGGCTGTCGCTAACAAAGTTTAAATTACTACTCTAATGGATTCATGTAAAAGAGATCATATGTATGTGTGTGTAGATAGATATATATGCCTTAAATGAAATATGAATGTAAAGATGTAGATGACCGATTGAATTCCCTTTCGCTTAAATAGAAGACTCCCACTCATCATCAACAAAGAATTCTGATGTGAAATCATGCTTAGGCAATTCCTCTGGTTCAGTTCCCAGCATCAGACCCATATCGATGCCAGGCGATCCGATCTTCCCGAGATCTGAATCTTGCAATCCTCTTTGCAACGAGGCAACCTGGGTACTAGGTGTACCAGGTAGCTGTGGTGCGTACTCAGATAATAGATTATCTGACATTGGGGTATTTGAATCCATAAATGTACCAGCAACGGTCGCAGCAGCAGCAGCTGCTGTCGCTGCACTATTAGGTGTATTCCCAGGAATATCATTTTCTCCAGGTATAGGTGTAGGTTCAAATAGTTGAGGTTCAGCAGATGGACCAGGGAATGACGATTTGTTACCTGCACTCTGTGTATAGGAGAGAATTGCCGATGAAAGGTATTGTAAATGTTTCAATGAACCGGTCAAAATATGAGGTATCGAAGTACCACCTTCCCCAACATAAGCGGAGGCCACCTGTTGACCTTCACTGAAATCTTCACAGAATGACCACTGGTTATCATTCTCTTTACCGGTAGTTGGATCTTTAAGGAAATGCACTGCGAATTTAGGAGGAGCACCCAATTCGATTTGTAATTGTGTAGGAACCACCTGTGGTGCCCCATCTTTCAATTGGGTCTGATTATCAATGAAGGAAGCTCTTAAAATGTTAAGAACTGGATAAAAGATCCGGAATAGAACCTTTTCATTCTGGAAAACTCCTGAGAAGAAGTAATTCAATTCATGATCTCTCTTCGATAGGATCACCACGAGGTCAGTACCATCAAGCACGTTGTTCAACAACTGTGGAGATAAGTTATGTAAATCGTTTAATGCATCGACATCAACAGCCCCTGAACGCAATCTTTGCCATTGACCAACCCATAACGATCCACAATCAATAAAACTATACTTTTCATTCATATCGATTGGCAATTCCTCAGGCATCTTAGTTTCTTGCATCTGTCTGGCCATCTTCTCCATCTTTCGAGCTTTGGCTCGCCGGTTTTGAAACCAAATTCTAACTGAACGTTCACTCATTCCTGTCCTTTGTGATATCGACTTTCTAACTGACGATTGAGGATTCGAGTTCTTGTTGAATTCTGCTATTAGAAGCTCCAAGATCTCTCCTGAAGCCCTTGATCGACGTTGTTGTTTTTGGCCTCCTTCGTCGTCACTGCGTGAACCTGAACTCTTACGTCTCTCTTCTTGCCTTGGCTCGCCATTTTCATGCGCAGACCGCCGTGATGTGCGACTTTGATACTCAACCGCACTCATTCTTGTCACTTCCAGCTTATTATCGTATCTATTTACCGCAAATTGCGCTAAATACCTTTCTTTGTGGACCTTGCCTTCCCGGGGTAAAAAGAATTCCCAAAGTTTTTGAGCCTAGACGAGCCAGCCTCCTTGGGCTCACTCACCTCCCGAGCTTTTTCCCCTCCTGCTCCCCTCAGCCCGATAGCGCTACCGGGAAACCTCCCCGCTAAACATTCGTTTCTTTTTTTTTTATTCTTCTCTCCACTGCTCTCTCACGGCCTCCCTGCCAATCGTTTCACGTGCATGGATATTTTTCACGTGGGAGTACAGCTTGGGAGGGGAACGAAGCCAGTGGTGGGTGGGTGCTACGTATCAATTGGGACATACATATCAATTGTAATCAGATCGTTTCTGTAATATACACTATTTGCCGATAAACCGACCCCCACTAACTATACAAATACGAAGAGCATCGAGAATTTGCTCAGTCATATCTTTTGTAGGTCCATAACCCAGGATTTTCAGTCCAGACTTCCGACAGACCCTAACGTCTGGACTCATCAACGGTAACAACGTTAACGAACACCTCTTCCATGTATGCCCACTTTCAGACGTTATTGTAGAACCAGATACTTGTTGTAGATCAAAAGTTTCTGCCATATCTGTGCCAGGAATCGGTAAAGACACCGACCCATTCATTGAATTGGATCCAACAATGCTTCGGTAACTGGCTTCCACCAACTTGTCACGGTCTGAAAGCACTTCCAACTGCTTTCCATCGATTAGTTTAACCACCACCTCGGCCAATTGCGTAAGAGCAGTCTTATCCATTTCTATTGCGGGCTTGAACAAGTTCTTACGAATCCTTGATTCCGATTTTAGGTACAGTTCAGTCTGTAAAGTCGAAACTGCATTTTTGGAAATTGATGCAGTGGTTTCATCCGTATCCATAGCACTATTATCATCTTCAATACCACCGAACGCTTTCTGAACCATGGCAATCGTTGGATCCATCTGTATTGCATTGTACTCTTCGATATTCCAATCCTTAATTGGAACTATGCTCATAACGACATCGGCACGACTAGACACTATCCTGCCATCAATTACCGAAGATGGGTCCACATACGATGTTACAAGTGTTAATAAACTTTCCGTAGGGTCTTCAACAAGACCGCTGATCCGGAAAGAATATTTAGATCCATTGAGTTCGTTGAGCCTTGTAAAGATAGGTAACACGTTTGTATCGATGTGTTTCTTGTAGTTATACCTCTCTCCAACAACAGGACCAGAATGCTTTGGCTCGTTCTCTGGGAAGTCAATCTTAAAATAGACCAAATCTTGCAATGCGTTTGAAACCAGACTATGAACCACAATATGATTATCAAGATACCGGGTTTCTATCCACTGGGCAATTGAGTTGCTTGTAACCTTGCTTCCATACAAATCACTTTCATAGCTGGCTTCAATGTGGTTGTCAGTGCCGACAAAGACAAATTGTATGGCATTAACAGAAACAATCGTTAACAACGAGAACCGGCCAACGCGTTTCCATCGTATATTGGAAATCAGCCGCTTACAATTAATCGCCTGTATATCTGTGACATGGAAATGGGTGTCAACTTGTTTGATAAGAATCCTGTTCTTTGTAGTGACGATGGCAATATGAGCGACGCCATTAACCCAGTCAGAAACTTTGATGCTTCTTCCGTACTCATCACCATCTTTAGTAACTTCAAGACCTGTCTCAAAGCTAGCCAACCGATACGGGGTTTCATCCGGTCCAATACCATAGAACCAAGTCTTAGAAGCCTCAGTTAAGACAACAAAGGCAGCAGCACGTTTCAACGGCCAGAGGGGGAACTCCACCGTCTCATCCAGCCGTCCCATCCATGAAACACTGTGTATACGCAGCTGTACCAACTGCTTCATCTGTATAACTTTGCCCAAATCTATGCTTTCCAGTGATGCAATCAGCCCATTCAATAAACAGACTCGTTTCAATCCACTCGTGGTCTTTGTCACCAAATTCCCGTTAAAACTATCCGAGACAGCAATTCCCATGACACCTTCTGAATGATTCACGCCAGTCTGTGACCAAGTAAACTCCACCAGATTATACTGACTAACCTGCCTAGCCAACGGCCTTCTCACTTGTCCTGTTCGCACAACCTCACCTTCACACACAACTTGGTCCAATGGGTTGTACCACTGCGATAAAGTTCCATCAAAATGGTGCGTATTGAATACTTGGCTGATTTCATTAGAATCGGTAGAAACTCCCGATTTAGGCTCGAACAATACCAGATCGTTCCTTGTTATCAACGCAATCTCACCATCCATTGACCATTGAATCTGGTCGACCACTGCCGACTCCTTGACACGCGCCAGAACGTACTCTGGAACCATGTTATAAAAAGAACAGTGTGATCCTTAAAAGGTTGAGAAAACCCCACATAAAAAAAAGAAACACTTCAACTTGTAGAAATATTTTTCACTCTGCGAAAATCTCCCAATTTGGCTATACGCGTCTTTCCTTATGTTCATAGGACTTACACAGACTCTGGGAGCCGGTGCCGAAGACGTCGTTCGATATCTTCGACATAAAGGGTACAGTCTGATAGCATTGGAAGGCGAGCCATGTCCCTACCCACCTGAAGCCACGTATAAAACCGCAGAAGAGATGCTGGCTTACGTTACCTGCCACTGGGGTGAGAAGTTCGTGACAATGTCGGATATAACGTTACCAGATCTTGCAGCATTCATGAAGAGACCTTTCTTCTTGCTTGTTAGTGTCACTGGAAAGATCTTGGCTCGGTTCGAACGGTATCGACAATGCAATGAGAAGGCTACATTGGAAGAGTTTATCGCCAGATCTGAAGCGATGATCTACGAGAACGACGGAACATTGTTGCAAAAGATGGAGATGAGCCAGTTGAAGCTGGTTAATGAGACAAGTGATTATGAGTCATTTGAAAGGCAATTAGAGGAGTTATATATAGATGATCCACAGAGATTAAGACCCGATTGGGATGCATATTTCATGAGATTGGCAGATCTTGCCGCGTTAAGGTCTAACTGCATGAAACGTCGTGTTGGCGCCGTCATAGTACGTGAGAAGAGAGTTATAGCTACAGGTTATAACGGCACTCCGCGACATTTCAAGAATTGTAACGAGGGTGGGTGCCCACGTTGTAATGCCGGTGATTCATGTGGTACAGGACTCTCTACATGTCTCTGTCTTCATGCAGAGGAGAACGCTCTCCTTGAATCTGGTAGAGATAGAATAGGTCAGGCAGCTACACTGTACTGCAATACGTGTCCATGCTTGACATGTTCGATCAAGATCGTTCAATCTGGAATCAGAGAAGTCGTCTATTCTCAAAGCTATTCCATGGACAAGTTAAGTGCAGAAGTGTTTCAACAGGCCGGTATCAAGCTACGGCAATATATACCACCACGGACGGGCGTAATTATTCTAAATTAATGCATTAATTAGGTAGAGGTTGTTCCATACGTCTAGTAGCATCTTGAACTGGTTCCGAAGCCGGTGTAGAAGGTAGCGACAATTTCTTAAACCTTGCTTCGAGATCTTCCACTGAGTCCGAAGGTGCAACCAGCACTGGCTGTTTTTCGACGTTCTCCTTGGACTCCTCTTTGGACTCCTCCCTGGACTCCTCCTTGGACTCCTTCTCCTCGGTAGCAGTCAATGCAGCCTCCTGCCTCTCGATTTCTTCCAGTTCCTCATCGATCTCCTTCTCGTCATCTTCAACCACAGAACCAAGCTTGGCACTGATCTCATTAGTCTGATCGATTTGATCATTGATCTCATCCATGACTCCATCAACCTTTTCGATACCTCCAGCGTTACTGTTCAACTCCTCAAGCAACTTCTTATTAGAATCCAATGTACTGGCAACAACCATATTATTCTTGGCATCCTCCACCTTCATTTGAACCAGTTGTAACTGCTCCAGTTTCATCTGACTCTCATGAAGCTGCTTCTCCAAGGCTTTCTTCACACGCAATTGGCTCTTAGCAGCGTTCATCTGGTTCTTCTTCAGAGATTCACGGATCTTGCCATCTAACGCAGCCACCTCTAACAGCTTCTCATCACAATAGTTCTCTAACTGGTAGATTGCATAGTTCAGAGTAGCAACAGCTTTGATATTCTCCTCTCCAACATCGTTTCCTTTCAAACACACGGCATCTTCATCCACATAAAGCTCCCCTGTGTCTCTGGACAGGTACGTCAAACAACAATCTATATCGAATTGACTCTCTTCACCCAGTTTCTCCTTGGCAAGTTCATACACTTGCTGTCTCACCACAGGCTGGCCCGATTTCAACAATCCTTTTATATCTTTACTCAACTGCTTCAGTTTGATCAAACTAATAAACTTGATGTTCTTCTTCAACGTACCGGAGCCATCATGAACTCCACTCTGATACCCACGAATATGATTACAATAGCTTGATCCTAAAACGGGATTCAACAACGACCGCAATAAGCCATCTCCCCTACCAGTGACATCCACAGGCTTCTTCTTAAACTCTGTATCCGGAACAATGCTACCGTCTTCATTGACCATCGAATCCAAAACCAAATCAATACTTTTAGGTTTATATTCCACCCCATTAGCATTAATAGCAAGATTTTGAACCAAATGGTTGCTGTCCAAGGCAACACTTTCATTCTGATTCAACAATTCATCGTGGTTATCAACCAGATCGAGTAACAACTTCTTCCAAGCAGAGATATTAGCTTCATACCCTTCAGGATTGTCATCTTCCAAGTGTGCAAAGTTCGAATACAACGATGCCAACCGACTGGTCTTGAAATTTGGATCTGCAAGGATATAATCTTGCAAGTTACCCATGTTTAAGGAAAAGAACCGAGTTGTCCTTAGAGGCAAGAGTTTTTCCAGACGTCTCTGTAAATAAATATTTCCAACACGCCCCAAAAGAATTCTTAACCCACTATCAGCCGCTCCGTTCCTTGCAATATGAGCAGCTTTTCAGGCATCAGAGACCCACTTCTAGTGAGGATATTGGTGCATCTGAATGAATTGCGTCAGGGACATGCACAATTACCTAACGAACGGTTGTTTGATACCGTTACGATGCGATTGAGAACAGACCCTTCACTATTTGAAGATAATGAACAGACCATAGTGAATGAATTCACACCGTTAATTATCGATCTTGTTAGGTCCGATGACACCACTGCAGAGACAAAGAAAGAGGCTATTGGACTGCTTGATCCTATTCTGGAACATTACTCATTCGATGAAATCTTGGAGAAGTTTTCTATGAATCTGTTGATCGAGGCCCTAAATAGTGATAAGGACGAGCTTCGGATTCTTGTCTGTCACATTGTGGCATCAGCGGAACCAGCAGACCTTGTTGCCAATACTTCGATCATTTCCACGTTGGCTCGTATTCTGAGAGACCCAGATTCATCTGTTGCATTGGTCAACGCTGCTGAAAAATCGATAGTTTCTTTGGCATCTAATGGCGAATTGGCACGTCGTCGGATCAGATCGGATGAGGTTATCACTACATTGGAGTCGATCAGATCAGACAAGGAAGTTTTACCAAGACTTTACGATTTAATGTTGAATCTATTACCAGTAATACCGGATTTACCAGAGAACTTGTACAAAGTTCCATTGAAGGAGTTTGAAGGGAATGACGATGTGTTACTGAGCTCACTTGTCCTGTCATTCTACAATAACATACTACAGAATGCCGCTATAGATAGTCGATTGATGCAGTTTATTCCAAAACTCGGTGACCAGATTGACTATATAACCAGAGTCTACTTGGAAGATGGTTTCAAAGAGGACTTGAAGAGTTTCTTTAACCTGGAGAGTGTTATCTTCCTATGTCAATTGAGTCATATTTCTCGAGATATCTTCACAAAAGAGGACACAAAACGTCATATCATTGATTATGCTACCGAGCATGTCACCGAACCAGAGTCAAAGTTCCTTCTTAGTAACATTGACCCTGAGTTTTTGCAAGCGAAGTCTGAATTCATTCAACATTTCGAACTCAACGGCAAAACAGCTTCAATATACAAGAACATGGTCCATGTACCATCGTTACTCGAAAAGTTACCCGTTGCTGCCGAAGAAATCGAGTCATTGGAACTGTTGACTTTCTTGGATGTAGTGCAAGCAATCTCATCCACAGAAAATGGGTGTTTAAAACTTGTCCAAGAGTGGCCAAGCATAATCACCAAAGTTCTCAACACATCCGACGTGACCAACAAAGAAGTATGGGACAAGAAAATAGCGGTGTTGGATAATCTAATCAAACATCATGATTCCATTGGAGAATGGGGTCCGAAGATCACGTCTGCCTACAGTTTAATGAAGAATGGTAAAACCATTCAACCAGAAGTAACCTTGATGGATCAATCTGGTTAAGTAATGATAATGGAGTATCTATTTATAATACAGTATATAACAACGTAAATGGGAGGTGGCTGGTCTCATTAGAGGTAGAGCGAACCAGCGGAAACAATGTCTCTGTGAACGAGATCTAAAGTAGCAGTCATCTTCTGCTCCAAAGCAACGTTACCAATCGTCTTTGCAGCATCCACAAGCTGCTTGATGAGTTCTTCAAGACGACGGAACATTCTAATCAAAGATCCTTCATAAACATCTGTCATCTTGCAAATCTGTGTGAATGTAGCATTCTTGCACCAGGAGTACACAACTTCCATCAACTCGAAACGGAAAGACTCCACATAATCCTTTTCCACAACCTCGATCTTACATTCACGACACACACGAGCAATTTTACGTGCATACTCTTGCAATTGTGCCAATGGTTCAGCAAGCTCTGGCTTTAATCTTGGCTGTTCATTTGATCTTTCTTCAAACACGAAACAGGAAAGCAATGCTGCACATTGATCTGGCTCTAACTCGTTGAAGGTACCATTGAAGATAAGTTCAGTAAGTAACAATTCATCACCAGTACTGATCTCACAGGCAACACGTCCTTTCAATTCCACAACATCATCTGCAGAGATAAATTCAAGACGTCTCAAGACACGTTTACGGTGCTTCAATTCATCCAATTGCATAATGGATTCAACTTCGGTGTTTTTCAGTTCCAATTTCTTGATCTCATCCTCCAAATCCATCTTTCGAGAGTACTTCTTGTAAAGATCAGAGAGCTCAGGAGAACTAGAAATTTCAGATGATTTCAACTTCTTTTCCAATATATCGATCTTCTTCAACAATGTCTTGAATTCAGGATCATCGATGTGCATCTTTGCAACAGGATCAAGCATAGGCAATCCATCTGGATGGCGTCTCACGATCTCTTTCAAAGCTCTATCAAGGGTCTTTTGAGCATGTCTATTAGAGATGTCCTTAGGCATGATAGAACGACAACTGCTTATTTGACGGATCGAGTCCAAAGTTATTGGAATAACTGCAGTAATTGACTCTTCATCTTTCTTTGCAGGACGAATACCTTCTGGTAACATCGGAGAGAACGGCTTGACCAAATTCACAGGAGAATCTGCAAACATTGTATTCACAAACACATTGACCAAATAAGATTCATGGTCCTTATAGACTTCTCCTGGATGACGTTTGTTAGATCTTCTTTGGAAATCAATGACGATAGCCCAACCGTAGTCTTGATCACCAATTTTCACATGGAGAATACGACCACTTTTCAAATGAGGTAAAACATTCGATGGATGGGTGATCACTTTGCACTCATCGTTCTTATAACCTTCTAACTGTTTAGAGAGATCGTAGTACTCTTTAATACTATCTTGATTATCGATCTCAATCAGATTAAGTTCAGCTTTCTTATCACGGATACTCTTTTGGATCTCTGGGATCGAAGTGGCCTTTTGGAATTGGAAGAATGACCGTTCCATCATGAATTCAGGAGAAACACCTTCGACACGCAACAAATTTAGAATCATGTTGTAACCCAGATGGAAGGCGGAATCTAACCGATCAGCTTGACCTTTCACCATACCTTTAGCAACTTGAGGTTCCATTTTCTCATCGATCATCATAATCACAATACCACGATCATCAAGACCTCTACGACCAGCACGTCCAGACATTTGGATATATTCACCACCAGACACCCAACGGAACCCTGTACCATCCCATTTTCTGACAGAAGTGAAGACAACGGTTTTGGCAGGCATATTAAGACCGATAGAGAAAGTTTCTGTGGCAAACAGCACTTTGAGGAATCCTTCTTGGAACAAAATTTCAATGATCTCTTTCAAGATTGGGAGAAGACCCGAATGATGAATACCGATACCTCTTTTCAACAATGGCAGAATGTTTTTAATCTGTGGAAGTTCTTTATCTTCATCGGAAAGGATATCAATAGCATTGTTGAAAATCTTGGTCAACATTTGCTTCTCATCATCTGTATTAAAGTCCAATTTGGACATTTTCAAAGCCAACTGTTCACAGTCTCTTTTAGAGAACGAGAAAACAATGACAGGGTTATACTTTTTGACCCAGATCATCTTGACAATCTTATAGATGTCAGACTTACCATCTTTCTTACCACCTTTAAAGGAACTGCCTTTCTTTTTACCTCTAGCATCAGCAGAACCTGGGTCATCACCCTGTTGATTTGAAATGGAAGCCATCGCACGCTGGAAGTTCTCTTCACGGAAACTTCCCTTCTCATCCACGACCAGATATATACCTTCACCACCGTCTGGGAACAGATAATGTTGTAATGGAGTTGGACGGAAATCGGTATAGACAATATGGCAAGGCTGTTTATGAATCTTACAGATCCACTGAGCGAACTCCATAGCGTTTGGAATGGTGGCAGATAAAAACACATAGTGGACCTTATCTGGCAACATGATGATAGTTTCCTCCCACACCACACCACGCGATTTATCTCTCATGTAATGGACCTCATCAAAGATAACCCATGCGACTTCACGCATCACTTCGGAACCTCTGTAAAGCATCGATCTAAGAATTTCGGTAGTCATAACTAGACATCCAGCGTCTGGGTTAATAGTAACATCACCAGTCATCAAACCAACATCACCGAAATCTGCTTGAAGTTCTCTATACTTTTGGTTACTGAGAGCCTTGATTGGAGATGTATAAATGACTCTCTGCTTATCTCTAAGAGACTGAGCAATGGCATACTCAGCAACGACAGTTTTACCAGCAGACGTATGAGCAGAAACCAAAACCGATTCATCACGATCTATACAAGAGATGGCAGTATCTTGGAACGGATCCAATGTAAACGGATACGTTCTTGCCTCATTCACTCTCTTATGTTGTGCGATAGGGATATAGTTATATCCAGGAGGAACAGCCACTTGATGTCTAACTTGGTGACGCAACTGAACTTTGCTCTTGTTGTCATCATCTGGCTTCTTTTCCATGAGACCTGCCGACTTCTCCACTTCACGGGAAGCCTCAATCTCTAAAGAATCGGCCACTATTGGTGCAACATCCTTCTCTTCATCTTTCTTACGAGCAAGCTTAGCCTTCTTTGGTTGCACATCTTTCACATCCTCGGCCTTTCTTTTGGTATCTTCATTGACAGACTCCTTCTTGGATTCCTTAGGAACAAGTTTCTCCTTTTCAAGAGTCCCAAGGTCCTGGGGTTGTTCATCAAACACTCCAAATAAGTTGTCCATAATAGTGTTGGATAGAAGTGAGAGATATTTTTCAAATTTTTTTTTTTCTTTATAAAAAAGTTTACATAGAGTGGGACTGAGGGGGTGGTGCCAGACAGTACCAATCACTGCTTCTCATACATCAAAAGATATGCGGTCTTATTGTTTGAATTGTCCTTGACACCATTGAAGATGACATCATCAGGAGTGATCTTGGAAATCTGAGTATCATCGATACGAATCCAGTCACCAGAGGAATCAAGAACGTCCGTAGTGTAATGACCTCCCTCTGCAGTACGCCCATGATGGTAAGTGACACCAATCAGTTTATAATCTGGGATTGATTGAGATGCAGAGACAGAAGAACGTGGCAGTTTCAATTGATGCTCGTACCGGATAGGTTTATGAATCTTTTCGATCCGTCCTTCGATTGGTTTATGCTGCTGTTGGCCACCCTGAGTAGCTTCTGAAACTTGAGATCTCTGTTGCTGTTGCTTTTTTCTTCTAGATGTAACAACTTCGTATTCATCAGCACCGGAACCGTCATCATTAGTAACGAACGAGAACCGTTTCAACTGGATAATTAACACGTGAGGCATACGGTCAATCAGATTCTGTTTCTTGGCCTTTTGCGTACCCAAATTGATCTCTTCCACTTCAGAGAATTTTTCAAATGCAGTAACCAAGTCAACAGTATTTGGATCACTGATATCAAGTTGAACATGCATGAATGGATCCATAGTAATGGAAGATTTCTTACCAGGAACGTGCAAGATCGATCTGAATTGACCACCGAACAGTTGTGCAATTGGTGAAGGCTTGAACTCAAAAGTACGTTTGGTAGCCAACCGTTTACTGGCACCAACTTCATTCCAGCCATCATCAGCCTCTTCTGTGGTATTATCGTTCTTACCGGTAGACTTGATCGATTTGATTGCTGCAAGAACACGTTCTGATGCATCCGTCTTATCATCTTGCAATTCACGAGACAATTTTGTGGCATCTTCATCCGACACTTCACCGATAGAGCTGACAAACTCTTCATGCAATGCATCCAAGAGATAACCTAAGAACTCTTCAGCATCCTCTTGCTTCCCCCATTCCAAGTTACGGAACCGGTCCGTCTTGGTAATATCTTGGAAGAATGAAGAAGGATTGGCCACATCGTTACCCATACGACGAGCAAGTTGGTCAGTGGAAGGACTCTTTTTCTTGAAAGAGTCATGCAATAGAAGCAAAGAATCGAGAGTTGGA
Source organism: Xiuguozyma insectalens (assembly GCA_030574155.1). NCBI lineage: Eukaryota > Fungi > Ascomycota > Pichiomycetes > Pichiales > Pichiaceae > Xiuguozyma > Xiuguozyma insectalens. The sequence continues at coordinate 47,590 of JAJMEL010000012.1, read as the reverse complement.
GTCTTTGATTGTCCAAAAGTTGGAGCTGTAGTGCTGCGGACGATGTTGAGCAACTGAGAGAACTGTTGACACTCGAAAAGCAATTGTATCACAGAGTTCATGTAGCAAATATTACCAGAGTTGACCAGTCCATGAGGGATGACCAATTCATCTTTATGTGTCTCCATGTAGTATGGCAGGTACCGTCCATCGTACATGATCTGGAGTGCGACAACTCCGATTGGTTTCACGGACGTATCAGGAACGTAAGCTTTATCTTGAGGAGATGGAGGAGATTCGACCGTCGAACGATAAGCCTGAGGGGTCGTCAATGTATGCCTTGGAGTGGCCGGACTTGCTGTAGAATTAGCGGCAGGCTTCTTGCCCTGAATGGCTTCACTCCAACGCATAGCCGAGCGCGGAGTTTGAGTAGCAGACTGCGGTTGTCTAGCGGATTCTGCTGGTGTATGTGGAGTGGCCGAATCTTTAGCAGGTTCGGAAACAGGAGTCGACTCCTTGATCTCGTGTGTAGTAGTGGATTGCTTCTTGAGCTCCTCAGCAGAAGTAGCGGTCTGTTTGTGTTGTGTATCATTCTTTTCATCATCATCATCATTTTGTGATTGTGTCTGCGGTTGCGCCTGTTTTGTAAAGATCTTGAACTTCAAACTTGATGGCAGAACACGACGATGTCTACCTGAATCACCAACCGGATATTGTGGGTTGGCGATGGTACGACGGGCTCTGATCGCTTGGCGACGATACTCAGTGAAATCAGCCTCATTAGTACCGAAATACAATGGCAATTGATGACTGATGGTGCGCTTATCGACGGACTTGGCCACTATAACGACGGAATTGTTTTTTTGTAAACTGTCCTGCAGCTTTTGTTCGTCCTGTTCGGTCAGTGACTGCTTTGAAACCTTGGAAGATTGGTCAGAACTGACGGTGATCCGAACAGGCGATGACATGGCTGTTTGAGTCTGTGTCATGCTGTTTATACGACTTAAAACTTGAAATTTAAAGCAAATTGTCCTATTTCAATCTAGATTGATCTATCCCTTGTATCAATGGAAGCGATTCCGAGTCCTTATTGGCTCTAAATGTGGCCTTAAGCACAGAGGATCAACTGGTGGGAGTTTGGTTAAAAAGAAAAATTTTCCAGCCAGGAAGGTTAATATGAGGCAGTGGGGAGGAATATTAGGGTAAATTAGTAAGATGATAGGAAATAATAGGAAGGTGATGATTACAGGTTGGATTATGATACATATGAAGAATAAGTAAGACACAGTTCTAATGACTGATAAAGTGTTGAATATGATACCGCTAAGTTTATTTTGGGTAATCTGCATGCAACAGACCAAATATATTTGAGGTTTCCTAATAGGGAAGTTCCGGAACGAAAAATTGGTATCAGCGGGTAGTGACTAACTGTTGGAATATAGTGTCGGTAGTATTGATCCATTCGATTGGACCCACGTCCAGAATGGTAACAAACAGCGACATAAGATATGAGTTGTGTTGACAAATGTAAAATGCGAGTTGATGTTCACAGGAAATGTTGGATATCATCAACTCACCTCGATCTTTAGAATTATCAAGGCATTGACAGCAGGTGCAAAAGTTATCAGAAAGATGGTAACAAGGCCCGATTTCTGCAAGATTAACAGTACTATGCGAATCACCACTTAAGGACACTGGAGTTTCCCCCGTGATGCACAGCTTCATTTCCTGGTTGCCGTTTCTAATCCAAATCAGTTTTTTGGACTCTATCAAATATAATGCAGCGGCGAAGAGATCTCCAAACCAAGCCTGTAAAACCATCGATTTGTCACTATTTAAGGTGGTAGTACCATCGTCAGACAGGTTCGTCACCACATCTTCTAGCAGCACATTGTGATCTTTGAAATCATGGTTCGCCATACGGCATACGAGGACTGCCTTACAATGCACGAAAGAACGTGTGAGTGAAAAAAACACTCTATATGGTTAATTACATTACTCCAATTGGAATAATTAAGGTGACAAAAAAAAAGAAACGGAGCACGAAAAGGTCTGGCCCGAAAAAAAAAAACCTACGAAATGGTAAAACTACGAGATTTGTTAATATTAGCTTGGTATATTAAAAGTAAAAGAACAGACGTCAAATTCAAGTTCGTTCTTTAAAAGACGAATAGAATAGCCGAAGTAGCTAATAATGTAAGATGCTTTTTCTCTGCGAAATGTCAGAAAGTTACTTACATAAGGTAAGCAGCGACACCAGCAATGGCGGCGAGACCAGCAACACCGGCTTGAGCAGCACCGTTGGTAAGAGTAGCAACAGTAGAAGCTGGGGCAGCTGGAGCAGTAGTAGACTCAGCGGCTGGAGCAGCTGGAGCAGTAGTAGTCTCAGCAGCTGGGGTAGCTGGAGCGACTGGAACTGGAGTGCATGGGCAGTCAGTGATGGTAAGAGTGGTTGGGCCAGTAACGGTGTAAGTCTTGTCGTTAACTGCAAAGGTGGTAGCCTCTGGGCAGTAAGTGGTGAAGACAGTAAGGGTAGAACCCTCCTCAGTAGAGTTAGAGTAACCAGCAAGAGCGGCACCAGCGAGAATAAGGTACTTGGAAAGCATTTCTAAAAACGAGAGACTAGTTAAGCAAACTAAGTATAGAGAAGAAGAAACTGGGGGGAAGGGCGGAATTATGACTCTATTTATATCCAAATACTCTCGGGTTGTGACTAAAATTACATTGCCTAATTTGTGGTCATTATTATTGTTCTACCTGCATGTAATTAATACGATTTCCTAATTGGGATTGAAGTGCATGGAATTTGGAAGAAAGGTTGCAACATTTACTCATTACGGTTCTCAGAGCAATCTAAAACGAAACGATTGGTTTTCTCACTAGCCGCCAAACATAAGGGTAATAGGAGGGTTCATAATCATGTAATTCTACTTACATTATGAAGATGCTTCTAATTATAAACTTCGGAAGGAGAGAAGGAAGGATGGCGAGGAAAGAAGGGTTTAATTGAGGGTTTTCGGATCCACACCGAATTTCGGATTCCACGGAATTTTTACTCAATAAGAAAAAAAAAATGAGTTTGAAGCTAAAAAAAGAAACCTTTGGCAAACCCTAAAAATAGTGGTCACCAAAGATCTAGCTAGGGAATGGCAAAGTTGTAGGAAGGGAACGGCACTGTGGTAATGAACAGGAGCCAATAATCCAACATATCGAACCATTCCCACAGAACAAAGTTCAATGGGGGGAATTGAGCCGTCCAAAAACGGTCCAATGAATGAATGAATTTAATTACAATTGAACAGTGATTTTAATTAAATTCAAGTCTAGAATCCAATTTTTTTTTTAAAGGTCGTGTGAATAAGGAAATTTAAAGAAAAAAGTTTTTGGTTGCTGGGAAAGTATTAATCTCGATCCCAATTAGGGAACAAATTAAACTGAATAGGGAAGAGCCGCACGGAAAAGAAATTTATAGAAATAGGAAAAAAAAAATGAGCGACAATGTTTGGCCGGTTAGGGAACGGTCCGGGCCTGACCTGACACTGACACTGCCCACAATCGTACGGTTAGGAAAAAGGTTGCAGCCAATTAATTGACCGGGCGGTTGCTACCTGTGTAGTTGAAATTCGGATTTATCTATGTCCGATAAGTTTTTTCCCGTCATTTCGTTTCAGGTTCACAGTTTGCATATTTCCCACAACAACTTTGATAGATTTTCAGTTGACAGCAATCCAGCAATGATTGCTTAAAGTGATTTTGGAACTGTTTGTTTGTTTGTTTATTTGTTGACGATGGTAATTACCAATTTCAGCCTGTTTCAGCCTCATCCCCACTTTTGGGGATGAGTCTGTTTGTGGGACATGTCCACAAATCAATTGTGCATCATACTTCATGTAGCTTGGATTGGATAGGATGTAATGCATCCCGACCCGATCGGCGGGACGGGAGGGACGGATTCACTTCACGCAAGGCCCCAAGAAAAGTGGGAAAAAATGTAGCGGTGCACAGGTGTATGTGCTCTTCCTAATCGGGAAACCCTTCCTCAAAGGTCTCGTTACTATTGAATTTGTGCATGTAGGCGGACTGTTTTCCGATTCTCGAATGATCCAGACTACGGGGTCCTATTAACATGCACAGTAGTCACACATAGCACTCACTCAAAGATTATGATTAAGTGTGGATCACACCCTTGTATGACTAATGTCTCCAGTTGCCTATTTGGTATGATGATTACATGGTGGCACTATTTTTTTTATAGTTTATGGGGACGGATATGTACAATCAGGAATGACATATGCAATTATCAGGAGCTTTTAATTCAGGTATATATTTGATTATGAGACCACATAAACCCACTGTGGTTTTGTTTCTTCTTCAACATAACATGCAATGACTGAATTACATTCACATAATAATCATTTAAACGATGATGGAGGCTCATCGATGACTGCAGTCTCCATTGAGGATTCCCATCCTATTCATGCTGGGGACGCCGAGACCCAGACGACAATGGCTGCCAAGCCCAAGAATATTGACGAATTGAATATTGATCTGTCTTGGCCGTCTATTCGGCATTACTTCGCAACGAGATTGACTACCCTTGCTCCTTCCAAGGCTATGGTCAGAGCCAACCGTCATCTACTGAATCCATTGCCAGGATTGAAAATGATAGATAGACGTCAATGGCTGATGATCTGGTCAGCATTTATTGCATGGGCTTGGATCGCTTATGACTTCTTCTGCATCAATTTGAATGCTTCAGAGATTGCAAAGGAGTATAACAAACCTATCAAGAGCGTCACTTGGGCTATCACTTTGGTCTTAATGCTCCGGACAATTGGAAGCTTAATCTTTGGATACTACGGTGATCGGTACGGAAGAAAATGGCCACTAGTGATTAATCTTCTTCTTGCCTGTGTCTTAGAAATTGGTACGGGATTCGTCAAGACTTTCAAAGAGTTCCTTGCCGTCAGAGCACTGTTCGGTATTTTACTTGGTGGTGCTTACGGTAATGCCGCTGCCACTGCTTTGGATGACTGTCCAAATGAGGCAAGAGGTATCATATCTGGATTCATGCAACAAGGTTACACTTTTGGATACTTGTTGGCAGTGATATTCACTAGAGCTATTGCTGACAATTCTCCACATAAATGGAAAGCACTTTACTGGTTTGGTGCAGGTGTCATGTTTTTGGTTGCAATGTTCAGAGCCGTTCTACCAGAGACTAGAGCTTTCATTAAAGCTGCTGAAGAGACCAAGTACAATGAAGAGCATGGAATTACTCAAGATTCATTCTACCACAAGGCTACAATTGCTTTGAAGTCCTACTGGATCATGATCATCTACATGGTGTTCATGATGGCCGGTTTCAACTTCATGTCTCATGGTTCTCAAGACCTCTATCCAACTCTGTTAACTGTTCGGTACAGTTTCTCCAACGACAGATCCACTGTGACAAACTGTGTTGCCAACTTGGGTGCTTTAGTTGGTGGTATCGCTCTTGCACATCTTTCCAACTTTGTCGGTAGAAGGCTTACAATCATCCTCTGCTGTGTCTGCGGTGGTGCACTTATTTATCCATGGGCATTCGTGTCTACCTCTGCCATTAATGCAGGTGCATTCTTCTTACAATTCTTTGTCCAAGGTGCCTGGGGTATTGTTCCAGTTCATCTGTCAGAATTGGCACCACCTTCATTCCGGTCTTTCGTCGTTGGTGTCTCGTATCAACTTGGTAACTTGGCATCTTCTGCATCTTCCACGATAGAGACAGACCTTGGTAAGAACTTCCCAACCGTGTCTCCTTCTGGTGAACACATCTATGACTATGCCAAGGTTATGGCCATCTTTGTCGGTGCTGTCTTCGCCTACTTGATTGTCGTGACATTCCTTGGTCCAGAAAGAAGCTATGCATCATTCGATATGGTCGCTTCCAACGAGAACGAGAAAGAGACAGAAGACACAGAAATGAAATCTTCTGACGAGGAGGCCAACGTTGGTACTCGTTCTTAATAAATACGATAACGATAACGATATAATGATAATGATTTAACGAGATATACTTCACACTGAATATTTACAATCCCCAATAGAAATTTCCCAATCGGGGCTTATTCAAATTCATAGCCACTTTGAATTTCTCCCCGCCAACAACCACTAATGTTTTCCTCAGATACCACCGATGAGGACATCAACAAGGCATTAAATGCTACCTGTGGGGTATATCAGGCACATGCAGTGCTAGACCAAGCGAACTCCGTTCTTGAAAGTGAGGTGAGTACAAAGATGTATCAGAATTCGATCTTCCCCTCCAACACATATAATGACGAAACCTTGGCTGAACGAGCAGAACGGTCCAGTTCGGACCCACAACAGACACTTGTGACGGGTCAAGGCATTGAAAACAACAATGGTATATTATTGAGTTCGTTGAACAAACTCCCATCGTACCAGTGGAGCTTCAAGCATGAAGATGACCATTCTGGTGGGTCTCACCATGGGTCCCATGGACATGGTTCCCATCACAGTCATCACAAGAGGAACTTACTGAATGGATTGGGCCCATATTTTGGTAATGGAAACCTTCCTACATCTATTGCAGCCATGCATTCGAAAATGAACAGAATGCCTATAAAGAATAAAGGAAGCAAAGGACTGGAAAGGTCTGTTCTGAATGGATTGCCATATTACGATAAGGATACCGTGGAGAAACAGATTAGAGCATTGAATGTGGAAAAGGCATCTGAGAAGACGTATGCAAACGCTTCATACATATCAAGAAACTTCAACGATGGTGTCGATGACATTGAGTATTTGCATGGAGAGGTTGTGTTGAACAAGTTCCTTACCAACAAGCGGATAATGCGCAATTATCAGTGGATGTTGTATTATAAGGACAGACGTGGCGGTAGGAGCCTTGTCGAGAGTTCAGACTTGCGTGGACCGGAAGCTGCCAACGTCAAAGTGTATACATTGAGACAGTTTGATCAGATGATGCTGAATAGGCAGCAGAAAGTGATGGAAGGAGATAGGATCCGCCAAGAGATTGCGCAACGCAGAGCACAGCGCGAGAGACTTCGTATACAAAGAGAGGAGAAGAAGAAAGAGGAAGAGAGGTTGGAGATCAATAACGATGCAGATCTTGGATTTAATGATCAATTAGAGGATTTCCTTTCCACCGATGCATTAACTGAGGATGTGAAGAAGCAGGCCAAGCAAGAGGAAGAGGAAAGGGAGAAGCGCGAAGAAGCTGCCGACAAGAAGCTAGAAGCAAGTATTCCTGAATTTGCTGACGAGGTAGAAATGAAATTCGATTCTACAGTGAAACCATCAACGGAAGCCTCACGGTTCCCTCATGGCAATTTATTCACAGACCCTGACCGCGAGATTATTATCGAACGCGAGTTACCTGCAGACGATCCAGAGCTGATAGAGTATGAGCAACAAGTTTATGGAATTGCTACAGCACAACGGATGCAAGCCGAGGCAGAGAACTCACATGGTACTATTAGGACGAAACGGTCACGTATGAAACGTGTTCCAAACGCCAACTCACGCGGATACTCCAACATTAGAAGTGCAAGACCTGTTTTTTTGCAATAGGTCAATAATAGGTTCTATACATATATCTATACATATATACAGAGAAAGGTAACCTCTCATTTTACAAGACTTTAGAATGCTGAATGTCTCTTCTGAGACGGAAGACGAGCACGGCGATCACCGAGCAGATAAGAACGAGAGGCAGAAGAACCATCTTGATGAAAGAAGCGAGCCCGTTCAATCTGGCTTCGAGATCGCTGTTGTGAGTGTTCTCGGCAAACTTCTGCGAGTATGAGTCATGAATGTTGCTGACATGTGAGTCAATAGAAGCACCCATCTTGGAAATTTCCCGTTGGAAGCTTTCACCGAGAGATTTTGATGATAGCTCTGCATTTTCAAGCAGCTGTTGTTGACGGACAAGCAAGTCTTGCAAATGGTCGTACTTACGTTCGAGCACCTCGGAACGTTTATTTGCTTGCTCACTTTTACGGAGAACGTTATTGACGTTATCAGTCAACTTGTTCATAGCAGCAGTAATCTGTGATAATTGATTTTGTAATGTAGCATCGATATTAACACTACCTTTACCGTCAGACACGATCTTTGGTTGTTCAGCCAACTTCTTTTGAATATCAATAAGTTTTTGGTTGATATCTCCCAAAAGATTTGGTGAATTAGGAGATTCTTGTTTCTCCTTACGGTTAGAATCAACGTCAACGATCTTGATCACCTTTGGTGGTTCAGTACCGGCACCTTCATGCTTAGCATAGAGACTTTGTTTGCAAAGAGCTTTCAACTCATCACTCACCATAGCATAAGATTTGAGGTGAAGCAACTCGAATTGCTCGTGCTTGGTCACATCTTGAGGAGACTGGGCAGTGATAGCCAAACGGAAGGTCTTGGATTGGAAAATCGACGAGAGATCGAACTCTTTGGATTCAAAGAGCAACTTGTTATCACAGGTGATCTTGAGCCAGTTCTTTGAGTAACCGACTTTAATAGTCAAGGGAACGTCAGAAGATTGATACTCATATCTCCATGCACCGATATAGTCGTTTTCAACTTGGATCTCCTTGGTACCATCGTTCAAATAGACACGAAGGACGGCTCCCAAGGAGGTAGAGCTGGCATCGAGAGATACTTGCAGACCGCTGTACTTGGTTGGACCACCAAAATTGGCCTGGTTATAACTGGAGACAACCTTATCAGCATCACCAAGGAGCCATAACGAGGTTCCTGCACCGGTATTTCCCGAGGAACCAAGAGATCTTAGAGTGACTTGAGTCTCGAACTCGGACAGTTTTTTAGATCCATCGAAAGGTTTAGACCAGACCGATCCGTATGTCATCTGAGTAACTTTGTCCTTAGGGTCGTTTGAAACGATCTTAGGCTTTGGAGTCAAAATGATTCTACCTTCAAGAAGCTCTGAAGCATCTTTCAAGGACCAACCATTCAATTTATCCGGGTTGGTGACGTCAACGAGGTTTGGTAACGAAAGCGGATCGACTAGAGATTTATCGAATTTGGAGACGTCAGTGACAGGAGACGCCGAGACAACAGCCACAGACGCCCAACAGAGTAGCAAAGATGCAAATGGATTCATGTTCAGATCGTTTGAATGTGTGGAAACGAACTAATCAACACTCCGTCAGCAAAAGAAACGTGTTAACCTAAGAGAGCTAGAATTGTCTGAGTCCCCCTGGATCGGAATGGAATTTTTCAGGAAGAGAGGTGGGTACGTGGGGAGAGGAGTGAAAAAAAAAGAATAGTGAGAAATTGACAGCATGGAGGAATGTAATAGGATACATTGAAAGGAGGTTGTAGAGGGAATTTTCACATTTGATGCCTATATTCCGGCATTTAATGGGATTGGAAATACAAGTTTCCAGATACTGAGGCAACATTCTCTCATATATGTGCATATACATCCACCCTTATGTTTCTCTAAATCCCTGTCTGCATCTGCCCGGTAGCCTGGTCAGCCCGGGGTTTTTTTCCCTCTGGCTCTACTCCCCCAATATATATCGATTGCCAGCAAAAAATTTTCTAACTCTTCCAACTAAGCTTCACACGGTCATCTTAAAGGATCCTCCGTGTTGACGTTATCTAAGGTTACAACGCAGGCGAGTACGCCAGAACTAACGAGCGCTGTGCTTGCACAGATTTTCCTACTACTTACAAGATCAACAGAAGAATCGTGGGATAAAACACTATCTCAAATCAACTTTCTACTTGAACGGCATCCGGAAGTTTACAATCAATTCTTAAATCGGTTAGTGATCACTTGTGCACCAGAATTCGCCAGAGAATCAAGTCAATCAAGTGACAATTCACCACAGTGTAAACTATTGGCCAACGAATTAGAAAAATTAACTCTAATTGAACCAGAATCTATCGATAAAGCTGCCACTGCTCTCGAACCAAACTTAGAACTCTTTTCATTACCAAAGCTTTTCGATCACTTAGATCTAGACGATTTCCAAAGACTATTCCTTGGACTCGCAATTGAAAGCAAACTACCAAAAGAGGGACCAAAATCTCATTCGAAGCGTACCTTATCGTTAATTGAACAACTACTCGAGGTCTATCTCGGATCTTTAGAACAAATCGTTCAATTATTAGTCAAGTATTCTGAAGAGGATTCAACAGTCAACAAGAACTCAGAGCGGTTTGATATCTTTCTCAAACTCTTTCTTAGATCTAACGTCTTCTCCTTACCTCAGAAACTTATAGTCATTGACCATATCAAACAACCATCCAAACCTTTGCACAAAACTATCAAATCATTTACAGATAAAGTTGCAAAGATGGACTTCAAATCAAATTTACAACAGGTTGGTCCTGAAAAGATCTTACCTGACAAAATTCTATCGGCTTTGCTCAGCACTCAACAACAACAACAACAGAAGTATAACTCTTCAGTCTCATTGCTCTATTCAGAGATTCTTTTCCCTGGATCTCAGCAACTCAATCCGGAAGGTACCACTGCTCTTACGCCACCTGCCGTTCCAGAGGCAACAGCAAGGGGCTCTCAACTGGCTAACATAATTAACAAGTTGGGTAAACCATTGCCTGAGTGGTCAACAGTGTTAGATTCAGTTGTCTCTACTGAGCACACTCCAAAGACCGATGGTTCCAACACTGGCAAATATGCCATGACGCAAGCTTCTCTATCAGAGTTCCTTACAGCTCTGCCACAGCCTGATCTGATTGATCAATTTTTCCATCTAGTTGCAGATTCAGCTAACGTTGATCTCATTAGAGAAACTTTCATTCAATTGCATGCTCTTGATCCTAATCAAGGTGCAATTGATCTTGCAAGCAAAGATATTAAATTGAAACCAATTCTCGAAGAGACCACAGTTGATGACCAAACTTCTTCCAAGACTAAGGCAATTACTCACAATGCATCTATTGCCGAATTCGAAGTGGAAGCCGTCGCATTGCTTCAAGTTAAAGGTGTCAACGACCCAACATTAATCGAGTTGTTCACTGCAGACTATGAAGCTGCTCCAGAGAATATCGTTTTGGCGTGTATCAACATTTTAAAGGAGCATCCAGACGCTAAGGAAAGCCCAGCAATCAAGAACGTTGCACAGAATTTCATAGTCTCATTGCTTGATAAAGAAGATCCTTCATTGCCAATAATTCAGACCAAGTTCCAAGAGTACAACAGTGATGAATGGAACAAACTCTTACTCAAATACTACGAGGTTCGTCAGTCTCCGAAGGCGTTCCGTTCTCTTGCAAGCCTCGTTTCCAAGTCTAAAGATGACTCGGTTATCATGTCTATTCTGTCATCCTCTGCCGACTTCCCAGAGGCCTTCTCTACTGCAGTCATGTTCTCCCAATATGGTTGGAATAGATTTGAAAATTTCGTTCAATCTCAGCTTGATCGTAACGTCAACGTTGTGGCAACCACTATCATCGAATTTATGGAACAACAGGCTTCAATGGAATATGAAGCCGCTCAACAGGGACGTCGTTCTAAGTTCTTGAAATTACAGACAGTCTATTTCTTGTTGAATGCATTGAATGTTCGTCCACTTTCTCCCGAATTGGCCGAACGTTTCAGAAACTTGCAATCACTCTGCTTGCAAGCATACCCACGTCTGATAAACTTTGGTCAGGGCCACGATGATGCCATTCTGGCCAATAGCTCCACAAACAATTTCTCTGTGGATGTTGAGAAGGAGATGAAGACATACTATCAGAAGATGTACAACAAGGAGTTGGAGATCAAGAATGTGATTGAGATGCTTCAAAAGTTGAAAGAATCTGATAATCCACATGATCAAGATGTCTTTGCATGCATGATCCACTCTTTGCTTGATGAGTACAGATTCTTCCCTGAATACCCTGTTGACGCATTGGCTACAACTTCTGTTCTCTTTGGTAACACGATCTTCTTCCATCTAGTCGAAGGACCAGTGCTCTCTATTGCTCTCAGGTATATTCTGGAATCTGCTCGTGAGCCACCTCAGAGCAAGATGTTCAAATTTGCCATTCAGGCTCTCTTTTCATTCATGAAGAGATTGAACGAGTTCCCTAAATTCTGTTCTATGCTCTTGCAAGTTTCTGCTTTGAAGACACAACCTCAATTGTACGAGGCATGCCAAGCTTCAGTCAATGGAGGTGGAAAGACAAATGAAGACGGAAACGCTACAGCTTCTCCAATGCAGGCAGATGAACCAAACATTCAATCTAAATTTGTGTTCATGTCTACTATTGAGAACGTTCCAAACTCTGTTACTCAAGAGGTGCCACCTAGAGAATTATCAGACAGGATCCTGTTTTTGGTTAATAACATCTCCGAAAGCTCTTTGGATTCCCGTGTTAAGGAATTACACGAAAAGTTGCTTAAACCTGAATATTTCAAATGGTTTGGTAACTACCTAGTTTCACAGCGTGCAGAAATTGAGCCAAATAACCAGAAACTCTATGCAGGTATTATCCGCGGATTTGGTTCACCACAGTTGACAGCTCATGTGATCCAGTCTACTTTCAAACAGATCATCTTGCTTTTGAACAAACTGTACGGTTCAGGTGATGAACCAGACTCTTCCGAGTTGTTGAACAATAATGAACGTCTTAAACTCAAGAACTTGGGATCATGGCTCGGTATGATCACTTTAGGTCGTGACCAACCAATTCTCCGTCGTCATATTGCATTCAAGGAACTTTTGGTTGAAGCTTATGATCACAAGAAGTTGGTTCAACTGATTCCATTTGTTGCAAATGTTTTAACTCAGGCAAAGGATTCCCGTGTTTTCAGGTGGCCTAATCCTTGGTTACAAGGTATTATGGGTATCTTGAAGGAGCTTTACGACAATGCAGAACTACCATTGAACAGCAAGTTCCAGATTGAGGTGCTTTGCGAATCATTTAAGATCAAGCTTTCTGATATAACTGCCACAAAGATGCTCGAGAACCATAAAGTTGGTGAACTCGAGGAATTTGTTGACCAACAAAAGACTTTGATGAAATTGGTTCGCCTTTCCTTGGATGAAAGTCGTGGAATTCCAACTCCGGGTCCTGGTGAGGCACAAAATGCAGAACTGAGTGCTCAACAACAGCAACAACAGTTAGCTATGCAAATGCAGCAAAGATTGATGGCATCCCAGGGCCAGCAACAGTTGCCTCAACAGCCACAGCAACAACAACCTCAACAGCAACCTCAGCAAACTCAAGGCCAAGCATTTGAAAACCTGGCCGGTAACAGTATCTTTGTGACTCATCCAAACTTGAGAAGATTACTTCAATTGTCTATGGTGAAGTCCGTGCGTGAGATTTTGCCGGCCGTTGTCGGCAGAACTGTGACAGTTGCTAATGCAACCACGCAGGCTTTGGTCTTGAAAGACTTTGCCTTGGAAGGAGATGAGATCAAGCTGAGAAAGGCATATGTCAACACCGTTCGTCATTTAGCCGAGTCTCTGACACTTGCTTCTTGTAAGGATCTTTTGAGAGATAGTATTCAGGCTAACGTGCAACAGTACATCCAGTCATTTGGTCAGCCTCTTGATCCATCGATCATGGAGGAACTTCCTAGAGCTATCAACGATAATTTGGCATTGACCTGCTCGATTGTTCAGAAGGCTGCAATGGACAGAGCTGTGCAAGAGTTAGATGAACAGATGTTACCTGCAATTGCTCTGCGGAGAAGACATGCTGAGCAACAACCAGATCAACCATTCTGTGATGCTCAACATGCTTCACGGTATGCACTTGCACTTCCAGAACCTCTTGGCGTTCGTCCTGGCGGAGTAACACCTCGCCAGTTCTCTATCTACGAGGTGTTTGGAAGACAGAAGGAACCACACTTTGGCGGTATGGCCCAGGAATTATTAGCACAACGTATGCAACAACGTGGAAGCCCAGCATCTGCTGCCACCGCTTCACCAGCTGGTGCCGCAGCTGCCAATATCAATGTCCAGGGAGATCTTCAACGTACTTTAGAGCAATCAGTTCTTATCTTGCAACAATTGATTGAAGCACTGATTCGTGGAACCAAGGATGAAGAAGGAAACGGCTTGCGTGACCTTGCACCAGACTCGCCAATCAAAACTTACCTTGTGCAGGCATTACAAGTGTTGGCAAGAGTCAACCACAACGAGGTGTTTTTGAAAGCTGCCCAATTGATTTTGAATGCATTGTTTGCCAGCGGTGAAGGTGCATCGAACATGGCTATAGAGGCACTTGTGTTTTTGCTTGATAAGGTTTGTGAGATGTCGCCAATTGCTGCCAAGTTTGTTGGTGGTTGGCTCTTAACCGCTGAGGATGATCGTAAATACGATGCCCGTGTCCTTGAGGCACTCATTCGTGTTGGTATGCTTTCTTTGAACGATGTTGACAAGATGCTTGCCCGTGCCGTCCAGGATTCCGAGAGTTATGAAGGTGAGAAGATGAAAAGAATTCCGGAATTTGCAGCCCAATTTGTCAAGGTGTTGATCCAGAAGCCAGCAGCATTGAAGTCTGATTTCATCAACACCATCCAAGCATTGAAAGATTCTGACCAGAAGGCTATCATTGAAGACCTGGAATCGATAGATTTCGATGTGTTTGGTGTTTCGTCATTGAGGGACTACTGCGCATACCTGTTTGCCGAATGGGTCAAACTTTATCACTTCTCTGACCAGAACCAAGAGTTGGAGGTTCAATTCATCAACCAATTGGTTGACAATGGAGTTCTCACAAAACCTGACCGCACTTTGGCATTCTTCACCACCGCCACTGAAATTGCAGCTGCTGCATTTGTGAAAGAGACTGACGCTAGTAAGAGGCTTTCAATCGATACGTACACAAGTGTGGATGCACTTGCTCAGTTAATTGTGACTTTGCTTTTAATTCAGCAAGACTCAGACGGCCACTCCAGATTGGACTTTGCTAAATCCGTCTTGTCTATCATCATGCTCGCATTTGCTCATGACCACGAGACTCATGGCGCACAGTTCAACGAGAGACCTTACTTCCGTCTCTTCTCTACACTGATGTGCGACTGGGCTGAAATCAAACATTCAAAATACTCTGGATTTGCCGAAACTGACTCTGACGTGGATAGACTCAATGAATTCACCAAGTCATTCTACGATACACTCGCTACACTGTTCTTGGCCATGCAACCAACATCATTCGCTGGTTTCACATTCGCATGGATGTGCTTAATTTCGCACAGAATGTTCTTACCAGCGTTGTTGGAAAACAAGGCATCATGGTCCAAGATGGCATCTATCTTGGTTGCACTGCTTGAATTCCAGAGCAGTTACGTGAAGGGTAAATCTATTCCAGAAGCAATCACAGTGGTGTATAAGGGAACGCTAAGGATCTTGCTTACATTGTTGCACGATTGCCCAGAGTTTTTGGCAGCATACTCATTACCTTTAGTGAGTGCTATGTCCCCAACATTTGTACAACTACGAAATGTGGTTCTAGCTGCTACACCATCAAACATTTCAGTCCCAGATCCATTTGAACCTAACTTGAAAGTTGAATCATTGAAGGAGATGACCGCACAACCGACCGTTGCATCGAGACCTGAGACTGTGTTGGCTGAACACAGTATAAAGAAGGCTGTTGACAACTATATTCGGATCCCATCTGCTTCGTTGTTGAGACAGATTGAGAATGCATTGAAACTGGAAACCCCCGTTGAAGTTTCAGGTATCGGATACCAAGAGTCTAAGTATGATGTACCATTGATGAATGCATTGGTGCTATACTTGGGAATTTCTGGTTCTGAAGAGTCATCTAGTGCTACATACAACACTAAGACGAGCCAGGGAGATTTTTTGATGTCATTATTGCAAGGTGCACCTATAGAGTTACAATTCGACTTGATTCAAGCCATTGCTAACAATTTGCGGTATCCTAATGCACACACCAACTGGTTCCGTGGCCTTATCTTACACGTGTTTGGACTGAAGGATCAGCAGGTCCAGGAATTGATTGTTCGTACACTGTTAGAGAGAGTTCTTTGTCATAAGCCTCATCCATGGGGTATAGTGGTGACACTATCTGAACTTCTGAAGGACCCTACAATCTTTTATTTGAAGGCTGTTAAGGCAGACCCTCAGATCAAGAAGACTTTACTTGCTCT
The DNA here is from genome assembly GCA_030574155.1 of Xiuguozyma insectalens. Taxonomy (NCBI): domain Eukaryota; kingdom Fungi; phylum Ascomycota; class Pichiomycetes; order Pichiales; family Pichiaceae; genus Xiuguozyma; species Xiuguozyma insectalens. Next base: position 31,482 of record JAJMEL010000012.1, on the reverse strand, counting down.
TGAAAAGCATGTGAAGGTGTAATATAGTTATGCAAGTGGGAATCCACTTGTTATATATAGTATGATAAATGAGATATACTCAACTTACCTCGAATGTACTGTTCCACCAGCCTTGCAGGATTAATTTTTCGAATCTCGGCTCAGCTCAAAAACTTTAAGTTCACCAATTTCAACATTTCCCCTCTCGGTATCACTTGTTTCTTCTAATGTTTTCTTCATTAAGGCAACGATTTCAAAAGAAAAAAGACGAAGGGGTCACAAGAGAGGGAGAAGAAAGTCGACATAAATCAAGACGTCCTCCAAATACAGCCTTTAGACAACAACGGTTAAAATCATGGCAACCGATCTTAACACCACGCACGGTGTTACCTCTGTTATTATTACTTACATTGATCTGTGTTCCTATTGGAATAGGGTTCATCATAACATCATACAAGGTGCAGAAGTTGGAAATAAACTATAGTCATTGTGACACTGAAGCGAAAACGTCGTACAGTGATGTTCCGTCGAAGTATGTTGGATCTCATTTCTCCAGTTCTGGAAACCCGAATGTCGAATGGAAGTTTAACGACGGTAAATGTGATTTGAAGTTTGAAATTCCAAACAGTGTCAAGCCTCCTATCTATTTGTACTACAAATTGACGAACTTCTATCAAAACCACCGGAAGTACGTTCAATCGTACGACTGGGATCAACTCAGAGGAGAGGCCGTGAGTGAGGCTGATTTGTCTGATAACTGCAATCCATTGAAGAAGAGAGACGGCAAGATAGTGTATCCGTGCGGACTGGTTGCAAACTCGTTGTTTAATGATACTATTGGCAATCCGACTGACTCCGATGGTAAAGAGTATCAATTCAGCGATAAGGGAATAGCATGGAGCACGGATCTGTCGCTATACAAGCGGACGGCATATAACACGAGCGATATTGTTCCACCAGAGAACTGGGCATCCAAATATGGTGACAAATACACAGATGAACAACTGGACGAGTTGGTGGAAAACGAGCATCTGATGGTTTGGATGAAGACGGCTGCATTACCATCGTTCTATAAGAGATACGGGTTAAATACTTCGGATGCCATTGAGAAGGGAAACTATACGATGCAGATCGCGATGAACTACCCAGTGACTATCTTTGGAGGAACGAAATCTGTTGTGATATCGACATCGTCAGCGATCGGTGGCCGTAATATGGCCCTTGGTATCTGCTATGAGATCTTGGCAGGAATAGCTATAATCTTCATGCTAGCATTCCTTCTCAAACAGATCTTTGGTAAAAAACAGTCTACGCATACATTCCTGGAAGAACTGACGGACTCAATGGCACTTGGAGGTCAACGGGACCTTATATAACCATACATAAACCTCATAACATATCAACGTTCCCCTTACACAGCCTTATTTTTCACCTCCAATTTTCCACCCCTTAGTTTCCACCCCCATTTAAATGATCAATATTTATCTTTCTCCCCAATTTGGATCACCTTTTCTTTTCTTTACCTTTCACAAGATGTCAAGAGTTAAAAGAATCAGCAAGGAGTTGGAGGACGTGAGCAAAGATTCCGAGTCTGGAGTCAAGATTGCACCTGTCAATGAAGACGATCTTTCACATTTGAAAGGAACGTTTGAAGGACCTCCAGATACTCCATATGAAGGCGGACTCTTTGAAGTTGATATTCAAATTCCGGATGAGTATCCATTTAAACCACCAAAGATGAAGTTTGATACCAAAGTGTACCATCCAAACATTTCGTCACAGACCGGTGCCATCTGTCTCGATATTTTGAAAGATGCATGGACCCCAATTTTGACATTGAAGTCATCTCTAATCTCTTTGCAATCGTTGTTGCAAGACCCAGTTCCAACTGATCCTCAAGACGCACAGGTTGCTAAAGTCTACATGGAGGACCCAAAGAAGTTTGCAGAGACAGCAGCAAACTGGACCAAAATCTATGCACCTAACGACAACTATAAGCCATCGGGTAAGACAGGAGATTACCATGAATTTACTGAACATGCGGCAGAACAAAGTCACCACTTGGACGAATGTGCCAAATATGGATTGGACAGAGAGTCTGTTAAGATCTTTGAAGATATGGGATTCCCACAGGATAAGATCATTGAAGCATTCCGTAAATTGAACTTGAAAACCGTTCGCGAGGACGATGTTCAAACCCAGCAAAGAGTTCTCGATGAGATTCTTCATTAAGTCCAACCCTATATAGATCCAGAACTGTTAATACACTTTTTTGCTGTTTTTATTGAATACTTAAAGATCAATGCTTTCCAACCCGCTTGAATCCGTCGTCACTCACGGCATTGCCACTACCGTTGCCGCTTCCTCCTCCAACGGAATGACGTTTATTACCATTGTTGCCGTTACGACCTTTCTTCTTCTTGCTTGCATCTTTCTTCATACGAGGCTCCAGCTTGAGTTCCAAACCTCCGATTTTCAAGGTATGCTGGTTCAATGCGCGACGTTGAGACTCCTGGTCAACAAAGTCAACATAGGCAGACGATCTTTCCAACCGACATTGATCGACTTTACCGAATTCGAATTCCAATGCATTGGTAAGCGCACTTTCACTCAAATCCTTATCGACACCTTTAACGAAGATTGGATAGACTGGCTGTCCACGTTTATTGAATGCCGAGCTTTGACGGCCTGAATTGTTACCCGTCTTTTTACCATCTCCACCCACTTTCTCGAACCCGTCATCATCATCCGATGTCTGCTGTGGCGACTTCTTGGAAGTTGAGCTTGAAGAGTCTTTCTTCTTACCCTTCTTGCCGGAAGAAGGACCTGGAGAAGGTTCTTTCTTGGCAGGAGCAGCAACAGGAGCAGAGGAAACAGGTGACTTGGCAGTAGTAGCCTTGAGTGAGGCAATCTGGTTGGCCCAGCTCATTCCCTTGGTTGGCTTCACTGGAGGAGAAGTAGTACCGGAGGTGGAAGTAGCAGGTTCACTGGTCTCAGCTTCCGGGGTAGCAGCAGCAGCAGCAGCACTACCTGGCTGTTCATCCTTATCCAATGTAGCAATCTCTTCAGCAATGTTATTGGCAGCAGACTCTTCCTCGGCATCGGCAACAGCAGCTTCGACAGATTGCTGATCTCTTTCGTCCTCAGCCAACTTCTTCTCAGCTGCCAACCGGGCAACTTTAACGTCATCGTCTTCAATTTCCTCGATTTCATCGTCATTGTCATCGTCTTCCTCATCATCTTCATCATCCTCTCCAAAGGCATAGTCGACATCGACAACAAAGGTCAAGACATCGTTACGTAAGTCGTAGACATCCTTCTTATCGGATGGAATCAAAACGAATGTTTGGACAAATTTGTAGGCAGTTTGATCACCTTCACGAGAACTCTTCAAAGCCAATTCACCAATTGCCACAATCAAAATGGATCCTTGATATGAAGAAGTAGCATTGATAGATTGAATCATCACTTTGGCACCACCAAGAGAAGACTGCGACCAATACTTCTTGATATCTTCCAAACCAGTCGCTGTATGGCTAGAAGTATCAGCAAAAGGATCGTGGTGGTCATCTTGCTTCAAAGTGGCATCTTTTGAATACAACTGATACAGTTTTGAAGGATTACTGTTCAACAGATTGTAATAGTAGGTTATGAACGCGACAGAAACCCTGTTTGGGTCCTGTTCAAACTCCGCCAATGCCATCAGGAGCTGAGGTGAGATGGATCCAGGTCTAAAATTTTTCACGGTTTCAGATTACAAATGTTTTGGCTTGAGTAAGTAAGCTGGATTTTTCTAGGGGATTTTGTGTAGGGACTAAGTGCATGGCAAGTTTAGTACTTTAAAAGAACATATATTCGGGGATGAAAGTACATATCGAGGAAGAGGTAACAGTGAATTCAGAGTTACACTTTAACAATCTATTTGGTTGCGGTTGTAGTAGCCGAGGTCTTTTTGGAAGTGGTCTTCGAAGCCTTAGAGCTCTTTCCAGAAGATTTACCCGATTTGGAAGTACCAGTTGGAATAGGTTCTCCCTCAATCAAAGTTGGAGCGATCGAAGTGGTTGCAAAAGTGGTTGGGTTGAACGAAGTGGCAAGGGTCAGAACGGACTCGCTCGATCCATAAGTCTTTGAATAGTCCTTGGCAGATGTAGCATGAGGGATGTCACCTTTTGAAGGGATTGGAACCACATGAGAATCCTCATCATCTTTCAAGTAGGCCTGGCCAAGTGCAATTTCATTGTTGTCCATATCGACCACAAAGTACATGCTACGGAGAATGATATCTCCAAACAAGAAGTCGTTGTTACCATTGTCTTGGAGTCCCAAAATACCGTATTCAGAGGAAGTACCATCTTCATAGATGATATCTAAGACGAGTGCTGACAATGGCACCTTGATCTTAGCACCTTGGAAGTCCAATTCGATCGATTTTCCTCCCAAGGCAGATTTCTTGGCAATATAGCCACCGTATGCTTCGCTGTAACTGAAAGTCTTACCGAATGCATTGACAATACCACTGATAATGTAGTAAGGAACGTATGCGAGAGTAGTACCGGTATCTAAGAGAGCATTACCGGCACCTTTAGCGACAAGAGAACCTGATTTGTCAGATTTCTTGACATCCAGTTTCTTAGATGAGGTCGAATTGGTGTCGTCAAAGGCAGTGATGGAGGTAAGTGTCACTGCAACTGTAGAAATATTGTACTCTGCGTACTCCAAGTCTTGGACGATTGGAACGATGGTCAAATTACCTTTGAATTTAGTAGTATCGAGACCACCAAAGGTGATGATGGAATCATTGCGCTCTTCATTACCGAGCCAGATAGAGTAGGAGGTACGGTTGATGAAGCCTTGATCTTTCAAAATAAATGGCAAGTTCGTGTAGTAAGTTCCGGTAAGGATTGCTTCATTGCTTGGGAAACCAATACCGACAATTCCATATGGGACTGTCGATTCGAAAGCAACTCCGAGTGTCATGTTTTCGATCACAAAGTCTCCCAAGATGACTTGATCTTGACCGTATTCACCAATTGCGTATGAAGCGTCTGCATATTCAATATCAAACAATGTATGGTTGGTGAAATAGGTATCGGACTCCTTTTGGTTGAAAGTACCGTACTCGGAACAGTTTTCCCAATAGGTACCGTCCACACTTTCAAGCATGGCAGAGGCAGTTGGCTCAAAGTCAAAAGTTGGTTTGGCGTAGGTAGCATAATCATCTGCTTCGGTAGTGGTTGCAATACTTTCATCGGTAATTCCAGTATAGAGTGGTTCAGATGGTAACTGTTCCTTCAATGCAGAGACGGTCTTAACATCGTCTTCATAGTCTTGGGCAAGTGTACCGGTAGCCCAAGATGGTAACGAAGTACCAGTAGGAGCAGCCGTCTGAGTCAATTCGTATGATTCAGGAGCAATACAGTAGATGTTTTCGAAAGAATTGAACCAGAGATCTGAAGATCCGGTATCAAGCTGTAATGTCACAGGCACCTCATTGGATCCAAGGAAGAGATCCACCATGTACAGTTCGATATAGTTGGCCAGAGAGACAGTGGTGTTCGTATAGTTTGAACTGGTACTTTCTTTCACTTGAAAGTATGGCTTACTGGAAGCTATAGATCCAGATTCATCACGTTCGACCCTAGCCTCGAATTGAACGTATCCTGGGTTAGCTGCCAAGGCAGTTGTCACTGCCGAGAGCAGAATTGGTAGCAGACTCATAACTATTTTTCAAATTACAGATTGAAGAATATATCGCAGAATTGGTCGTCCGACCCTCTACTTAAACCTCTACAACGACAACTACAGTATCATGTGAATTGTGGAATTTTCACTGCATTGAATTCCTAACAGAGAAGTTTGTACCCCTATTTGGGCCTTAATAGTGCATATCGAGGAGTCTAATTGGTTCCCCTGAAAAAGCCGCATAGTTGCGCCAAGAAAAAAGCAAAAAAAAACCATATTGGGCCGGATAAAAATAGTAGCCTGGCGGCTGATAACGCCGACATGAATGTTATCTAGTGTGAACAATGCGGCGATTGGAAAAAATCTAGTGCCTTACCGGGAAATGGATATTTTAAACTATACTAACATGAATCTATATTGTATTGTATACATTATTGGTAGTAAGCCCCCGTATTATTATTCTGTGGAATGAATCCATCCTGGCCGTTACCTTGAATTTGTCCCGGACGAACCTGCTCCTGCTGTCTTTGGAGCAGCATCTGCAAAGACTGCAATTGGGGTGGCAGTTGTTGTTGCTGTTGTTGTTGTTGCTGCGACCGTGCTTGAACCTGTGGTGGTAGCATCTGTGGCATTTGAGGCACCCGAGGAACTTGCGAAACTCGTGCATTTTGTTGCTGCTGTTGCTGTTGCTGCTGCTGTTGGTGCAATGCCTGTGGATTCAAACCTGTAAGAGTCTCCTGACTTGGAGACGATAAATTGGCAAGATCGGCAAGCTTATCACTCAACCCCCAGATCTGGTTCTTGCAAGATTCGAAATCTTTCTGATCGATTAATCTGCGAAGCTCCCAGTAACACATATGGATCAACATCGATTGTCCACCCACTTGTAACAGATTGAGTTTCACGTTATGTATAACACCCAGCTCTTCGGCAAGTGCTTCCAAAGAATATCTGGACTTGTATGCATTGTTTCCAAACAATTGTGCGACTGAGACCAGCTTAATGTCGTAATAGGTAGGGAAGTAGGCTTCGACCCATTTGTTGAACTCATCCTCATTGGATGGCATTGATTGATTGATAAGCAAAGAGACGAGGAATCCGAAATCGTAGCCTGCATGGTAACTAATCCATGTAACCTCTGGCAAAAGACACAGTCCGGAATCGATAAGACATTGTGCGAATTCCAATGAGTCAATACCCGATTCGGCAAGTCTATTGAAATTCGTACCAGTAGTCAACAATGCGTCGACAGATTCTTTGCTAAACATCTCTTCTTCCAACGAAAACTTGAAATTGAATTGCCACGTAGATGGAACTCCCTCTGGTCGACGTCCAGTTTTATCACTCAGTGTGATTCCAACTTGAATGATGTTCAAAAGATCGGCGTTCGATCTCATTGTTTGATAGTGATAGTCTTTTGTCGAACGGAATGATCCCATCGGTCTTGCCACTATACCGGCAAACTCGGTAGAAACGCTTATTTGATTGTAACGTTCTGCCAATTCCCGTATCACCATCATCTCACTCTCCAAGTTATCTTTCCAAACTTCTCTCACCATCGGCTGAGAACCGCCTGCAGTGGCACCAACATCTGGTTGAATTCCCTGTTGTGGAACAGGCATTCCTTGTAATCCGACCTGTCCTTGTGTCTGTCCTTGTCTCATAGGCATAGGGAAGATGTGTTGTTGCTGTTGAGCAGCTTGTGCCTGCGCCAATTTCTGTGCTGCCAATGCAGCGATCTGTTGTTGAATAGGCGTCTGGTTACCTTGCAAACCTTGGTTGGCAATCTGGGGCGACATCATCATCGACATTGGAACCTGCTGTTGAACCTTTTGCTGTGCAAGAACTTGAGCAGCTGCAGCGACAGTGGCAGCCGTCGAAGTAGGAGTCCCCATTGTTGGAACACCTTGGCCAACCACTTGCCCCTGATACCTTCCTTGTACATTCTGTGGAATCTCGTTAGCGTTTCCGCCATACCTCGGATACTGCATCTGCTGTACCGGCTGTGTTGGAGTCTGCATAAAATGAAGAACTTGTAACACTTAGATGATTAAAATTTTTTTCAACTTCTTCCTCATCATATCAAGGATTTAATGATTTTTCAATTGTATCGAGTTATATTAAGAATAAATGTATACGCTCCATTATTAGGTTTCTGTAGTAAATCAGACGTTAGATCCAGCTTACGAATCGTTGACATCAGCAGGATTGTCTTCGGAAGTACCTTCTGTAGTAGCTTCGACCTCTTCTCCCTCTGCTTCTTCCTCGTCCTGCTCTTCCATGTATTTCTCCTCCTCAGCTTCAGCCTCGGCAGCCAGCGTAGCAGCCTTCTTGGCCTCACGGTCTGCACGAGCCTTCTTATATCCAGCCTTCTTATCTTCACCGGTGTGCACATCGGTGTCTTCAGGTGGAGGAACAAACCATGGGATCTTACCTCTGTTGAAATCGGTAATCACTTGCTTGGCAACACCAGGTTCGTCTGGTTCTCCACCTTTCAATAATCTACCCGATTTACGTGCAAGCATTTCGATGAATTCAGCAGAATCTTTCCAACCTTTCATCTCATAAGTTCTTTCCAAATGCTTTGTTTGAACTCTCTTCAACAGTTCTGGAATATACTGTTCAGGATTCTTAACGTTTTCCACACGCACCACACCACGGAATAAGATATCCTGATCGGAATCTTTCAACGATGGTGGAACGATACCAGGACAGTCGATCAAATATATACGTTTCATCAACGTGATATATTGCCAAACCTTGGTTTCACCAGGAATTGGTGCAACATTACACACTTTCTTGTGACGTAAAGTATTAATAATACTGGATTTACCAGTGTTTGGATAACCGATGAATCCAACAGAAATCTGTTGACGGTCAGTATGAAGCGAAGAGAATTGACGAAGTAATTGGATCAACGAACCTTTACCAAAGGAGTTGTTGATAGAAGCATGAAATGCCAAAGTTGGGTACTCTTTAGAGAGATGTTTAACCCATGCGGCCTGTATGTTAGTATGTTTTGTTGAAAGAATTGAGGAAAATGTATGATGTGACGATCACAACTTCTCAACGTTACCCAGTGTTTCTGACTTCTACAAGTGTATGACGCCATACTACGGACCCCACAACAGAAAACGGATACACCGTAAACGGTACATCTTTGTAGGCTCCAACTCAAATGGCATCCGAATCATCTTAACCGCTTACGCAGTCGGTCAGCAGCATCTAAAACAGACACCGAACCACAGACAGATTTCGATCTTCCAAAGATGTAACAGACAACTCGTATCGGATAACGTGTCCTCCTGACAAAATCTTTGGTTTCAAATATGCAGAAACAGAGGGAAAGTTAAAGAAGTAATGGTCATCAAATCAACAACCATTTCCCAATATGCGAATCAAAAAATGATTGCACAAATATACTTACGGCAACCCATGTAGGGACAAGATCACACTTGTTTAACACAAGGATCATATGCTTATGAGGACATTCGGTTTTGATATGTTTCTCAACGGTGCGGCATCTAGTACCCATTGGATCTCTAGCATCGAGAACTTGAATGACAACATCGGATGAATCAACCACTTTATAGAGCTCGTTCCAGATACGTTTCGATTGTCCCTTAGAAAAGATCTGTTCACGTGCCTCTTTGGTGTACCCATCTGGATTGAAATCTCCCATCAAACCCAACGTTGGGTTAAGGATCAATTTCTCATCGTATTCATTCACATCTTTATTAGATGCACTGGCGAGCTCTTCAAATGAAGATGCAGACACGTTAGGCTTTCTCCGTTTAGCCTTAGGTCCAAAAGTATCACCATATGATTCAGTGTCGAGGATCTTTGCAACCGGCGACTCTGTAGTGTCCTTCTCATCAAGAAGTGACATTGGCAACTTATTACGTCTCATCAAGACAGAGTAAGTATCATGACGCTTTTCACCCATAGCCTCACGGAAATGAGACAATGCATCCTGAGAAATCACACGAGTATTACCGAACCAACGACGGTTAGGTTCCACACGTGCCACTGGTGCCTTCTTATCTTGCAAATAGGCAGCTTTGATGATATCTCCCTTTTTATTTCTGACGGCCTTACCTCCAGTGTACATCTTGACCTTACGGACCTTCTTGGCATCCCTGTAAAAGTTCTCACCCTTGACACGGAGATTTCCATCTCTTTTGTCACCTTGCTTCTCACGGCGGGCTCTTTCTGTCTTGCCTGATGCCATATCTGTTAAAAGAGTCCTGTGGTGCTTAGTAGGATGAATTTTTTTAAGAATTTTTTTCACATTTTTTTTTACTGAAAAGTTTCCCTGGAAAGAAAAGAAACGTTACCGCGTGCACCCTACAAACTTACAGAGGGGGACCTGTACAAAACTCTCCCTGCTACTGATAACTTGTTTTTTACGCCATGGCACGTCCAAGGATAAGGTTTTCTCCAATACGAAGCGGAGAAGGTTCCAAAGTGGTCACTGAGGATGCTCCGGTAACCAAAAGTGTGTTGAAATCTCCTGTGAAAGTTGCAGATGTGGAGACTAACGTTAGTCAGGTTGAAGGAATAGATCAATTGAACCGTGATCCTATTACAGATGTAGGAGAATTGGAGGAAGGAGAGTTTGATATCGAGCAATTGAACTCTAGTTTCATGTCTCCAGTTAAGGTTTATGAGGATGTGGATGCAGGAGATGGTGAATTTGACGACGACGACGACGATGATGACGATGAACTGAAGGAGAGTGCCAAGGAAGCTACTGAAGCTGCTCCTGCTAAGACTGCTCCACAGTTACAATTCACAGCCAAGAGATTGGGCATTGAACCCGAACACCAAAAGGATCTTTCGCGACCTGATTTCAGGCCACGCAAGGCTGATTTCGATCCGATCATGATAAGCCCTGTGCGTAACTACGACGATGAACAGAACGCGAAAGTGATGGCTTCCGTAGAACGGATAAAGCAAGAACTATCTAAAGTTCCACCGATCTTGAAGAATGCTGCAGAAAATGTCGAGATGATTGAAGAGTCTCGTCCTGAATCTGGCTTGGAACAGGATACTGTTTCGTCGCCCAGAATTGACAGGACTGATTCGATCAATGATGCATCATCAGAGGCAGAAAGTACGATATTGAAAGTGACACAATTTATTGACGAGAAGAGGAAAGAGAGAGAGAGACGATTAAGGGAGTTGGAGAATGTTGAGGAGCTTAAGCACATCAAAAATATAGACAAACCCAAGGCTGTTTCTTCGCCGAAAAAGTCATCAAAAGCTCGCAAAGTGAATAAGGAGTTGTTACGGAATCTCGAACTGATGCTGGTACGTGGGTCCAGTAGAGACGATCCGGACAGAACGGATAGGCCTGTCAAACGAGTCAAACTAGACAAGAAACTTGAGCCAGAGGATTCAATTGAGCCAATGGAGACAGCAGAACCGGTCAAAGCAATCGAATCTTCGCCAGTTACAGCCAAACGCAGCACCGCCGAACTAACTGCTTGGTCATCAGATCGCTGGAAACGACTGTTCAACTTCCTGAAAATGTATTCGGTCACAGGATCGGAAGGTATGATGACACCAGAGTACATATGGGAACTATTTGGGTGTACACCTGAAGAACTAGAAGTGAGAGTGCGAGCACTTCGAGATATAATACCAAAGAAACGGTGAAGATTGGTCCGGAAATCGTGTATATTAGATATATATAGAGAGAGGTATAACTCAAAGCTAAAAGGAGCGGGTCTCAACTTATTATTTGTGGTTCTGTCAAGTATGGAATATTGACACGAAGTCTATGGCTGTAAGGAAGCTTTGGAATGACAACGATAAGACAAGCCACGAGGTTAACAATGAACAATGTAAGATCATAGTTTGAGTAGTGAGTTGAGATAAGGAAGAGTGCGATCGGAACTCCCAAGAGGAACTTCTTGACCGGAGTGAATTGATCACCGTTATCGATCTGTTCCCACATCGTCAAATTGTCAAATGCACCATTGTTGAAATCAAATGGTGTACCTTTGATTTGATGGAACATGATGTACGAGCCAATCACGTATGTAATATTGGTTAAAGTCCAACTCATCTCGTTGGTGAATAGTGGGACCAAGTCAAAGAACAATTTCAAAAGGATGATTATCACTATATGGATGACCCAAGCACCTTTGAAATTGACCCAACTGGCATTCATGTTCTCTTGTAAGCCTTGGTCTTGCTTGGTTTCAAAGGTCTCTGGTTCCACTTTAGAAATAATTGAAGATGATCTTCTGCGACGATGTTCTTTAGTATGTGATGTTGTAGGTGACAATGCCAACCGTTCTGGTGACGAAGGTCCTGGGAATGGTACTGGGTCTGTCTCAGCCATGGTGTTGTAGGAAGAAAGAAGTGTATAGAAGGGAGTAAAGAAATTTGAGGGCGTCTGGAGACATGTGAATATTTATTTACAGGGGGAAGAGGGGAGGATTTAGGCAGAATTTCTATGAGCCGGCTAAGGCCCGGCTAAGCTACAGATAAACTATGTGGATGATTCATAATAATAATAAATAAGGTTAACGATAGAGGGAAGGCGACAAAGTTCTTGATAAACCACTCAAGCAGAGTTCTGCTTGACCTTCAACTTGGCCATCTTATCGTACTCACCAGAAAGAATACGTTCGACAATGACATCGTCGTTCTTATCAAATCCGGCCAAATCAAAGGTATATTCTTCAGGCTTGTCACCGTAGGTCTTAAAGTTTTCTAATGCTGCAGTATCACCTTCAGCTTCAGCCTTTTCACGAACTCTGTAAAGCAATTCACGTTTGGCCCATTCGGTAACATCCATATCGTCTCTCCAGAAGAGTGCAACAACCAAGAAACAGAAGGCTGGAATGAACAATAAATGTGCGATATTTTCCCAACCTTCTTTAACTTCGTTGTCACGAACAACCTTCCATTTGATCTCTCCAGTGGCAGTATCCTCATATGGGATCTTGTCGATAACTAAACCAGAACTTGCCTGTAGTTTACCAAGGTCAGTATCGTTCGCAAGGTAAAGATCCTTGTACTGCTTTGGATAGGTAAAGATCTCCAATGGTGACAACTTTCTCTCTTCAGAATACTTGTTCAGGTATGCAATAGTCTTCAACTCTTCATCAGATGGAGTCCTCGATGATCCATCCTCATTTTGGAAGATATATTCATATTCAGGTAGCTTGTCCAGAAGCTCCCGGGCTTTTTGCTCCGCAGCAACGTCGATTTTGGCGGTTGGACGGCTCATATGGAACTGTCTCAACACATTCATCGATTGAACACCAAATGCCTCACGTCTGATGCCCCGACGCACCGCAAATCCTAACTGTCTAGAAAGCATCCTCTGATGTATATGAGAGAGAGTTTAAAAGAAACTGTTTTTCATTCGTCATGAAGGGAAAATTTTTTATGCGTGATTTGGGTACATGAGAGTTATGCTATGAAGTTGGGGAGTTGTGTCTGGATGTCTCTGTCACTCACTTAATATTTCAACTGAGGGGGGGAGACTCGGATTTGTTTTAACCTGGTTCGTGTCACCTTCTTCTTCTACTCCCATCTAATGTTTAATATAGTGCAACGATTTCAAGACGTGACAGGGTTCATGTCGACCACACTGTGTGTGATGGCAGCAATTGCATCGATGATTTCGATCTTGCAGTTGAATTTGGCAAATTATAACAGTCTTCCTGGAGACATTGCAGTGACCAATACTCAGAATGTGATGAGGTTCTCGCGTAACTATGGAGGTAAACCAGGACAAGGTAAGGAGAACGTCAGAATTAAGTTTGATTTGAATACAGATTTGACTCCACTGTTCAATTGGAACACCAAACAGGTGTTTATCTATCTGGTTGGTGAATACGATGGACCCGAGGACCATCCTGAAGCGAAATCGAAAGTTGTCTTTTGGGACGAAATCATCAAGGATGCTCGCCATGCAAGACTCAGGTTGAAAAACCGTAAGAGCAAATACTCAGTTTATGACTACTACCCATCAATTGCCGGTCGTAATATTACAGTGAAACTTGAATTCAACGTTCAACCTTGGGTTGGTCCTGAGATCTGGGGTGCCGTCGATGCAGCTGAAGAGGTTACATTCAAAGAACCTGCAAAATCCGCTTAATTATTAATAGATAACGCTATATGTACATGTGTGTAGGTGTATCACTTGAGGTGCTCAAGCAGATTTGGATGCCTCTGCGCCTCGGCTTGCTCCCTTTTCAACTTGTTCTTGGCCCTGATACTCTTTTGAACTCTCTTCCTCTCCTCTTTAAGTTTCTTGTACTCCAACTTGAACTTTTCCCGCTCTTCCTCGGTGGTGGCATCAGAGCGTCTATCGTACAAGTCTAGCAGCCGTGGATGATACCGTGTCTGGTCCTCTACCATCTTTGCGTCCTCGATCCGTTCTAACTTCTTTCGCTTTTCCAGACGCTGCTGAGCTTCAAGTTTCCTCTCGATGTATGCCTGACGTCCTGTTTGTGCCAACGATCTCTCCTGTGCGGCAACCCGTTTCATACTAGACTCAACAATATTGATCACCGAGATGTGACTTGTGTATTGTAACGACTCCAAGAGAATATCCTTTTGATTTTGAGTCAACTTCTCATCCAGAGACCGATTGAAGTTTCTTATGATACGTGCAAAAGTTCCATCTTCCTCCATCAAATAATAGTCTGGATGTTTGAAAACTGAAACTTCCATTCCATACCGAACTTGCATCTGCTTCATCTTCTGCATTTCCATATATCCTGGCATCAAGTATTTGTCGACGAACATGACAGTCTCTCTAACAAGATCCGGGTGCTCACTCAACATTAATGCTGTCTCATTCAAGTTATTGTTGCACAACAACAGCCCATCCGAGTAAAGTTTCTCGACCTCTTTGGTAACAGTATCCAATTGATATGTATTATCCAACTGTTTCAACCTGTATGGCCAGATGTCAAACAATGCTCTCGAAAGAGATGCTGGTATCTTAACTGACGGCAGCTTGCTGTATTCCAAACTAATATCATTAGTAGTCAATGGACCAGAGTCTAATTGAAGCAACCGCGACTCGTTCTTTTCGCTGTGATACTGGGATGAGCTTGCACCACGTGCATATTTGACCTCCCTCTTCAAGAGAGAAATATACCGGTTATAACAACCGTCGAATTCAGTCCAGCGTTCTTCTTCTCCCAACAATGCCAGTTCTGCACCTAAAATGTGAAGGTTATCCAAAAGATACCGTTTGGAGTTGCTAACATACATGTCAAAGTAGTTTCGAGCCACTGTTGCGCCTTTCAATGGTATAATATGCAACATTGCCAACTTGAAAGAGATCGGTGCTATTGAAGGACCGTCTTTCGAGGTAAGGAACCTATCAAACAATTGCATGGTTTCATCAATATGCTCAGAACAATACTTCGGATGTGACGTATTCGACTGAATTATTAATGAATATGTCTTATTCGTCAATTTGACGCCATCGTCTAGAGCCATCTTCACAATCAAGGGTGTCAACCATGGTTTGGTCATCCGGATGGCAGAAAATATCATCTGGTTATAGATAATGATAGGCAGTCTAGAAACTTGGTACTTCTTCTTGATATCATCAATAATTTCTTGAGCACCACGCAATCCATGAATACGCACATGCACCGCCATGTATGACGCATACGTTGCTAGAGGCAGCGTCTTGTGATACTTCTTAGCCATCTCCCACAGTTCATAAAACTCTTCAACATCACTATATTTAGTGGCAGCATTTAAAGCTAGAGCTGTATCCGATGGTCTGGCCTTTTTAGATTCCAATAGATCTCTATAGTTGAGAACTACAGGTTGCAATCTACCACCCGCATGATATGCCCTCAATATCCATCTTTTATCTGCAGGCTTTGGATACAATCCAAATTTAGGATAGTAAGTTGATAGGATCATCTCAACGGTCTTGTGATCACCATGTTCAGCGGCGTTTCTTAAAAATGGTCTTAACTGGGTTGAAGTGAGCTTAACACCACGTTCAGCCAACTCATCGAGCAGCTTGAAACATGAAGTTAAATCACTTCTATTTGCTAACGCAGTTAACATCAATCCGTAAGATTTGACATTCATCTCGACTTTGTAATATGAGAATGCCGTGAACCATTGTAATGCCTTCATGTAATCGTCATTTTTGATAAGGCCAAGAATCACAGACGATATAATTCTATTTGTTGGTTTCAAACCTTGAGCCAAGAATTGGTCCCATAGTGTGAGTATCTGTTGCATGGCACCCCTCGATGCCAAAACACTGAAAAGAACCGAATATTGACTCATATTCAATTTCTCTCCTTTCTCTTCCAACTTATTATACATCTCTGACAATTCGTCCCACTTCTTTAACTTGGCGAGCGAAACGAATCTCGCCTCATAAAGCTCTGGATTCTCATTTTGATTTTCTTGATCACAAAATTCAAGAACCTTATTGTATTTGCCATCTTTCACATATAATCTGACAAGGCCCAGCTTGTCAGATGCTGTCAATTCCATTCCATGCTCTTTTTTATAGTTGATAATATCCAAGGCGTGCGAAGGTGAACCTAACAAAGCATGTCCAAATATGAGAATACTAAGAATACGTTCCAATTCTGGCTGGTCAAGTTTGTCAAGATCTTGTCTCCAGCTGCACTTCGTAAAAATGCCTCTCTTACTCATTATAGTCACCGGTTCAGGGCATGCACTGTAATTAAGTTCCATATCCGGATAGAACGCATTCATCAAGTAGACACTTCTGATAGCATCCCTGCTACCTTGTTTGATCACGACATACAGAATCAGTGATATCTCTTCTGCAGACCTACCATCCAGGAGTTGTTTAAGTATAGTCACACGCCCAGAGAAGGTCGTCTGAGACTTTTCGAAAATCTGTCTGATCAATGAATAATCATAACTTTTCTTTGGGATGTCACTATTCATCACTGTATCGATGAGTTTCTGTTCTTTCGTAGGATCTTTCATCGTAATTAACTTCTCAGCACAGATCTTTGTGAGAACAATCTCGTAATTCATATCATGAATGTGTGTGAAAGTACCATCTCTATACATGTCAAGCAATGGTTTGATCTTTGGCTCGTCTTTCAAAGTTTGAATATTTTCCAAACGCATGGTGGTATTTTCACTTCTATAGGCAACAAACAGCTTCAAAAGATCGTCTTGAGTGCCGCAGGCATCGACAACATTGACCATTCGATAGAAATAACGGAATCGAAAGACACCTTCAGATGGCGCCATTTGAATCAACTTAAAACACTCAGTGTACAAGCCTTTATCATATAGCCAATCAAACAATTCCACTACCTGAGAATATGTAGCAGTTCTATCTTCCTCGGTGGTGATATTCTGTAACTTCTGCTCTATATCCTGCAACTTATTGTCTCCTTCATGGATAGTCTTGTCAGAGATAGTGGCTCTATCCACAATGATATCAAAGTTGTTGACAAAGTACCTCGTTTGTGATGTTGAGAACTCCTTTTGCCACACACAGATATTCGATGCTATTCGATTCAATCGTAGCCGTGAGACCTGTAAAATGGATGGTACAAGCATTGACCGATCTACACTTGTCTCGGGGACCAGATGATCAAGCTTTAACCAGTTCAACATGGTAGAACGGCGTTGTAACGCTCGTACCTCCATATATCGGTTGAATGCCACCTTTATATTGCTCATACTCTCTAGTTTGTGAACTATATACAGGTGAGAGAACGATATGTGCCGTGCAATCGATATCTAGAGCGAAAAGGATGTGATGTATATCAAAGAGATACCCGGGGGTTGAAAAATCTGACTGAGAGGATTTTTTTTTTTTTTTCACTAGTGGGTGGAGAGAAAAAAGAAAAGATCAGCCAAGTAGGGGGAGCCAGAAATAATTTTAACCTGATAGATATCACATATAAGTTATAGAGATGGCGCATCCAAAAGCACGATATTACAAGGGAGTGCAGGGTAAGATCGAGGAGGATAAGAAGGCTTTAGAGCATAAATCACGTCTGCGTAAAGATTACATCCGGACTTTGAAAAGAGAAGGTGAAAGTGTGCCTGAAAGAAAGACTAAGGAGCAGAGGAAGAAGGAAAGGGAAGAGGTGAAAGCCAAGAGACCTACATATCAACAGCGTATACAACGAAGCCGTGAGAAGAAGGAGAAAAGACGGAAGGATACATTGGAGCATACAAGAGAGACTGTTCAATACATGAAGGGTAAGGATGCAGAGAGACGGAAGAAGAATAAGATCTATAAGAAGACCACTACACGGAAGGGACAACCGTTGATGGCGCCACGTATCAATGGCTTGTTGGAACAAATCAAGAGGGATATGGGTGAGAAATAGACACATTGATCTATCATTAATAATATGCATTTTTCATATAGACAAGGCTGGGGAAATACCTATATGAGGGCCTCATGAAGAAGCTTATCAACTTGCAGGTTTCCTAACTCTTCGAGACGATCGACTAGACAATCACCATCGATCACTTTCTCGACAGAGGATGCTTCTAATGGGCTCAAATCACGTAATCTTATGAACTGTCTCTCCCTTGTGGCATTGTACTGCTCTTCTAAGCATAGTTTCAAAAGTTCAAACTGTTGCTTATCGATCAGAGTGAACAGATCAAATTGACCGTTCAATCCAGCAGATAGGAACTTTGCAAACGAGTCTTTCTGTTTCAACCACGTTGGTTTGAACTGACATTTACAAACTCGAGGAATATAAGGCACTTTCAACTCAATCTCTCGAGTACAACTGTTGAAATTCTCATTACGTCGTGTCAATCTAGAGGTGAACACGACACACTGCGACTTATCCGCTGCAGTGATCAGATCAGTGCCTTTGTCGTCAGGAACCGTATGCAATATCGAATTGCTCGAAAGCACTTTAGCAACAGAGTCGCTCTGTACTGGTTTCAGCGAAACTGAATTATACTGGAACCGATAGAACGAGTTCTTGGCGGTAGTGATCAACACTTCCATCCCATTTTCAACATCTATTCCACGGATATCCGAGAAGAATGTGAATACAACAATCGGTTCACTCATACGTTTCTCTTCATGAAGGTATCGTCTCACGCATAATGCCTTACCAGACCCATACACTAAGGTAGAGTCAGCAAGTTGGTTAATAGAGTACACTGGGGCAGTCTCCTCCCAGAAATGTAACAACTTCATGGTGACTGAGTCTCGGTGACGTTTCAACTCAACAATCTTTACTGCACCTTGACCTGTCGGTGTGATACATCCAATGACCAGGTAATGATGTGTATACTCCGGATGGCGTATTGAAGGAAGTTCCCACTGGAATAATGTCAATGGATATTCGTGTGACGATAAAATGGATCCAATGTCACAGGTTAAGGAGTGGTTGTGATCAGCAAACCGCAGTTTAGACAACTTGTCGGTCGTTACTGAAATAAATAATCGTTCACTTGGATAGTAAAACAGGCGTAGACCACATGCACCGAGACTGATCTTGCGTATGTTGGAAGTAGAGTAGTTAGAGACATACACGGTGGTCAATCCGTCGGATCTCAATGCAAACATGGTATCGTCAGCAATGGAATCAGATTTATGCACCAAAACACAGCTCTTGAAACTTCTATCAAACCCTTCAGATACCCAGACACGTTCAGGATAGACGGATTTAGTCAAATCCAACTTCCAAAGTGCACCATTCACCAGATAGAATCGTTTTTTCTCTGGACATGGGACGATATCCAAAGGCGTGTGACATAGATTGATAGAACAGTATTGTAAAAGTCCCAAGTTCTGGTCGGCAGCATTCAAAATAGCAAACGATCCATTCTTCGACGTCACAAGTAAACTGTCATCAGTTATCGGAACTATATTATGGCACAGTTGAAATCTTTCACCGAACTTGGTAGTCCACTTCCGGGTGAAGGATGATCCATCAAAAAGAAACAGATGTAGTTCGTTAGCAAAGTCACCAACAGCTAAATATGTCTCTTTCTTCACTGTAGTGAACTGTACCATACAAGGCTGCACGCCGGATAGTTGAATTGCCATAGATGACGACTGTTCTCCAATTCGAATACATTCAATACCCACGGTCATACCTTGTTCCGTCTCTCGTTCATATGCCAAGGCAAGTAATGAACCACTAGAATCTGCTAAGATAATCCTAACAGGAGAAGGGAAGTCTTCAATGTCTTCCAAACACTTAAAGTCACAGATCCTCCAACCATTCTCGTAAACTTGGATGGATTTACCGTTGGGCAAAGTGTTGAAATGGATGGTCTCACTAGAAGTGGTAAACTCGTCCAATATATCAAATCTATCATCCTCGGTAGGAATTGCAAAGACAGTCTTGAAAGGATGTGACAAAACCAGTATATGAGTGTCATCATATGGCTCTCTGTATAGATAGATCTTGGTTGCATACTTGAAATCAGTTATACGTGCAGACTTTTCTGCTCTGATTCCCTTACGAACGCAGAACAGAGCATTCTTTTTCTCTGATCTACCGAGACACCAAAGGCTCTCGCTAGATGTTAGAGCACCTGAATTCTTGGATTGTCGATTAGGAACGACAACGTAATCGTGCAGTGGGAACCAGTTGGTTTCATAACCGGTGTTTTCAACTACTCTATAACCGGACTTCCCGTTCTTAGTAGCCATCTGAATGACACGATTTTCAATGATACCAATTTCATTGGCATATGTCAGACTGTAGTTACCATCATCTTCCTCCTCCATCGAAAATTGTGAGAATAAGAACGGTTGGGAGAAGAGACGGCGGATCTTCATACTCCATTTGTTCTTTTTGGTATTATAGAACGCTTCTAAGAGCCACATGGCTGGATGCGCTTCTGATAGAAGGATCTGATCGACAACAAGATCTGGATCATTATACTCCTCGCATGGCAAACAAGTGATCTTGGTCTTAGGCAAATAGTAGGAATTAGGATGGAAATCGTGGAAGGGGAAATCGATACTATCCTGGTCGGTATCATCTCTTGAAATGAAGTAATTAATACCTCGCACACAGGAGCGGGTCTCTTGAATAAGCAGTACACCTTTGCACTGCTTTAAGGATATAGCAAAGTAAGGTAGCTCAAACTTGGCAGTGAGCATAGAGAAGACCAGTTTGTTGATAGAACTTTCAAGGCAATGGGGACCTTGGCCAATAAAGAATTCGTTGAATTCTAGTTGTAACAGCGAATCATCAGTAACGACCAAATTGAGTGCCATGACATGGTTTGGAGTCAATGGTTCAATGAAGCAGGTCTTCAACAATGTACCCCCAGTGAGTAGGTTTATGGAGTCCCCAAGCCGTGGAGTACCGTAGCTATCATAATCGACATTGAAAATTCGTATGACACTACTGAAAGCTGCCACTGCAACAAGAGACCCAGGCTGGAAACAAACCACTTTGTAACCCAATCGGATCAAGCTGTTGTGGTTCCCATCCTCATACAGGTTGAACCTCTGTACTATTATAGGTTCATACTGCCCACCATCAGTGATAACGAGCCTTATCAAGATCAGCAGTCCATTCTCCAAAGTCACTATCAGCGTGTCTTCACCTTTCGATTTCTCATTTCCAGGTAGAACAGCAGCATCCAGAACACTCGATCGGAACCCAATCTGTTCTCCCAAGTTGATAGATAGAGATGTCGAGCTGATATAGATATCCACACTCTCGTAGTCGTCCTCTTCTGAATCATCAATTGAATCTTCTGGAACACTCTCAACGTCCGCACTCCGCGTTATCAAATCCTTTTCATCCTCTTCATCCCCTTCAAACTGTTGCATCGACTCCGTCGGTTCTGTCAACTCCTGCCACAGTGCAGTGCTCATTATCCGCTTCTTGATCCGCGTGTTCGTCTTGCAAGACTCTGTATATCGTCGCGTATTCTCTCCTTTACACACCCGGGCATTGAAGTCATGGAAGTAGTGACTAACCATTCGGGATGGAAACACCGTCTGCTTCAAATAGTACATGTCCGATAACATAACGGAATATACACAGAAGAGAGATGTAACCCTTATGCGGATAAGAATATTTTCCGCGCCGCGTATCAACTTGAAGTTGAAAAATGTTATCAGTCGGATAGTTAATCTATATTGAATCTATAAATTGAAGGAGTGCATCTGCTGCAGTGACAGCATCGTCTTCCATTGTCTCTGAAAGCTCTTCAACAAACTTATCGTACTCAGTAGTACCCTTCTTTTTCTGCTTCTTGGCGAAGTCAACCATGAAGTCAGTTAGAGAATCCTCTGACATACCAAGGAATTCTTCAACGAGTTGAGATGCCTTCTCTCTAACCTTGGAAATATCATCGGCACTGAGTTCGGCAGGTTTCTTCGATAGCTTGATCTTAGTACCTCCTTCCTCAGTATTAGTATGCTTCTTAATGGAAATCTTGACCACCGGTTCCTGTGGCATCTCAAGTTCCTTATCAGCTTTGATCTCTTCTATAAACTCACTGGCCTCCAATTGTGCACCTTCCTGATCCTTATTGGCCTCACGGTCAGCAGAATCCCTTTCTTCCTCTTCCTTCTTGACACGAGACCGGAACTTGAGATAGTTGTTATGCTTCGTGTAGTATCCGAAACTCTTATCAATCTTGTTGTTCTCATCTTGCACACCATCCACAAAGCTTGCAATGAACTTCCTCCTAGCCGCAGGTATCGCACTTGACAGATATACATCATGACGCTCAGAAGTCTCGTACTTTTCATACGTCTCTAACCGTCTCTTCTCCTGCTTCTTGAACTCTTTCAGTCTGCCTTCAAACTGCTTCTCCAACTGCATTAATCGCTCTTCTTCACGTTGGGCTTCCAGGGCAGCATCGTCAACGCTCATATCAAACAACTCTTCCTCATCATCGTCTTCATCGTCCACTTGCATCTCATTATTATCGCCATTACCGATCTCTTTAAACAGTTCTTTGACTCTAGCTCGACTTCTCTTCCTCTCTGCTAGCTTCCGTTGCTCGCGTTTCCTTTTCTCGTTCTTCGATGCTTGTAATCTAAAACTGACAATACTCTCACGGACAACACCTGCTCTGTCTGCTGGAACCTCTTCCAGATCCGCAGGATTCACATCGTACGATGTAAGCTCCGTAGATTCCTGTTTTTGAGCTCGCTCGGCATAACCACGAAGTCCCTCGATATGATTCTTGACTTCCTCCTTCAATTTTTCGATATCTTCATCAATGGTGAACGTATCTTTGCATTTAGACAATGCAGTTTCCAACAAGGCTTTGCTAGTAACTTCAATATGATATCCATCAACTTCCAAGCCTTGCAAAACCTTTGTAAATAGGTACAAAGTTAAAACATCATCAAATTCCACAAACACGGCTTTAGATTCCAAATTCTCGTCATCGACAAAGCTCCATCGAAATGTCCCATCTAATTTGATCTGTTCAGAGTCTGTGCTGACATGACAGTCAACGAGCAATTCAATAATATGAGTCAACATTGTGTCCAAAACAGCATCCGATGAAAGAAGGAAAGAAGGTAAGTGGTTCAATGCCAGCACTAATGCCTTACCGACTTTTGTGGTCTGCACATGGAAATCATCGAGACGTATGAAGTTATCAACAGACTTTTTCAGTGCCTCATCTGTGTGTGTCTCATTGTCAGGTGTCTCATTCTCAATGTTCCTTGTGGAAACAATGGGTAATCCAGACTTGCTTGATTGCAAGATATCTGAAAGACTGATAAACCCTTCAAACTTTAGAGCTTGTAGCTTTGGATCCAATTTCCGGATCTCTTGAATCGAAGGACCATCCAATTTCTTAGTCGATTGTCTCGTCAGATACTCTAGCAGCTTCGCATTTGAAGTACTATTTGACATCTGTGAAAGAAAACTGTGATATTCAAAGGTTATAATTTTTTAGAATGAGATAACAATATGGATCGAGATGAAAAATAAAAAGGGAGGGTGAGTTCTTGCATCCTGATTTACCATCTGTGATCAAGAGGATTCTCTTTCAGGCTCTGCATTGTTGTTGCCATTCTGGTAGTAGAGATAGAATGGAGTATACATATTGGATACAACCGAACTTGAATGAGGCATGGTGGTGACATCGACTGCGGGGAATGCGGGATAAGTGTAGTAGTAGCCTGGCATGGATGATGTGGCCTCGTTGGTTGTTAGAGGACGGCTTTGAGCGGATGACATCGATTCCTTCATGTCACGACTATTAGATGGTGGAGTACCCGTAGAACAATGGCTGATGGGAGTTGATTCCACTGGAGGAACAAAGTAAAAGTATGGGAACTGGTAACTTTCTGGGGTGACAGGAACTGGAGATGCCTTTGTTGCCATATTAGGAGACCTCTCATCAGCATCTTGGGCAGGTTCTGTTAAAGTGGTATCGGCACCATCTGTACTCCCAGTGTATCCAGATCTGGCTATTGTTGAGTATATTGTTGTGTTACTCCTGATGGTATCACAATTTGCAGCAACATTTTCCTTGTTGTCTTCTGCTTTAGCAACGGCAACACCAGCGCTTTTAGGTTCGTAGTAGTAAACGAATGGGTTGACAATTCCTTGATTGTTGAAAGCCACGTTTCTACTTGGAACCTGCTCCACTTGGTTGATTTTGGTCAACGGAATAGGGGACATCACAATAGTATCATAATCCCTATTTTTCCTAGAAAGGGGACTTTGTGGAAAGTTGCTTAAGGGAACACTCAACACTTTTGAATTTCTATCAAAACTAACCGGTGGTGGGGCCAGTGCAATTGTCTTGTTCTCAAAAGCATTCAACTGTGCTCCAGGCTTATGATAAGTTTCACGATATTTGACACGAAGGGTAGAATTTCCTAAGAGACTGTGGTTTTCCCTATCAACAGCAGTTGCTGCAGACTCCTGTTGATCATATCGAATGAACGCAATATTATGCTGCCTTTTGCGATCAACTAACGTACAATCTTGAATTGTACCATAGATCTTGAATCTATTCAACAGTTGAATCTTTGAAATGGCAGGGTCAAGCATACCAATATAGATACAAAACTTATCAATGGTAACTCTTGGGTTCTTAGTCGCAGTATCATCGATATTTTGCGTCCATTCAACGTCCCAACCAACCTGTTCTGATCCCAGCTCAGCATATGCATGAATAGCATCTTGACGGTATACGAATTGAACAAACCAACGTGCTAGGGGACGTGAACAATTTTCAATACGTTTGAAACTTGAGTTGATCGCCACCAAGTGTTCGATCTTACCGTAACCTTGACAGATGCATCTCAATTCTTCACTGGTGATCCCCTGTTGGCCAGTATGAACATATAGAGTGCGATTGACACGTGCCTTCTCACATCGGATAGTTCTACCGTTCAGAACAGTATTCTGAGCTTTCGCAACAGCGAGATCAGCGTCAGCCTTTGATTCGTACTGTACAAACGCATACGGTCTATTAACAGGATCCCGTAGCACTTTCACGTACATTAGAGTACCCCACTGTGCAAAATGAGCCGTAACAAAACGGCAAAGCTCATCGTCTGTACAATCCTTAGACAGACTTGCAACGAAAAGACATGCAGACGGTTCACCTTTAGGAGCAGACATAACATCATTAGTATCATTGGCTTCACCCAGCATTTGCGAAGCTCTTTCAACCCTTGTCATAGCCTCAGGTGTCTTGTTGATGATAGTATTCATGTTATAAACAAAAAAAGGATCTTTAACAAAGAAGGATGAGTTTTTCTTGAATCCCTTTTTCTTCCCTTAAAGTGGTGATAAACAAAAAAGGGATCCAACTAAAAAGGGATCCAATTCTCCTCGAGGCAATTCCTAAATAGGAAATTCGCCCCCGGATCAAAACTCTTCCTTACAAGGGTCACTTTTCCATATAGAGAGAAGACCTGAAAGAGATGTCAGCAGCAGAAAAGGAACGTCAGTTAGTAGAGAAGGTCGAATTGAGGCTTGCACTTGCCGATACTGATGCGAAGTTTGAGGCTGCATTGGCTCGGTACCTGTGTCCTGTTCTTTTAAAGTTCGGTTCACCACACGCTGAAGTGAGGACCCAGGTGGCAAAGACAGTTCGGTTTTTGTTGACAAGGGTTAACGGATCTCCAAACATGAAGTTACCTGTGAATTCATTGCTGGAGCAAGTTAAGTCCCCTCAGTTACCAGAAGGTGCAGACCCATCAATTGTGCAATCGTACACATTAGTGTTCCTATCGAAGGGCATAAGCCGTCTCAATCAAAAGGATCAGGAACAATTGATCCCTGAAGTGATGGAGGGTATCCATAGTTACAAACCGGCAATTTCTGCTCGATCGTTCAATATCTTATGCAAGTTGATCTTGAACTATGATAGTTCTCAACCTAACCTTGACGATGGAAAGAAGTTTAGAGAGTTTCTACAACTTGATGGTAAGAACTCCGAAGATGAGTATTTCTTATTGGAGAAGTTTGCCCAATTCATGCTATTACAAGCAGTCAGACCCAATGAACAGGGTCAGATACCCAAAGGCTTCTCATTGCCAGGATTATCGAAAGACTCGTGTGCTTATTTCACCTATGATGCCGGCGTCACTTTCGATTCAGCTACATTGGCAAATTATAAGCGGGCCATTATAGATTTCATTCAATACGGTTGGGGTAAAAAAAGCAATCTGGTATTGCTTCTAGCCTCCGCTGACACTGTTTCTTCTGTTTCAGAGAAGGCTACCAACCTGTTACGTAGGGTTTCTCTTGATTATGAAGACTCTGAAATCATCGACGAAGTGATTACACTATTTTTAGGCGATTCCACCCACCCTCCGGTGAGAAGACAACTTCAAGAGAAGTTGATCAACTATCTGTCACAGAGCAAGTACGCCGCGACATCTCCGTTGGCAAGCAAAGTGATGACCGTGGGTTTGGATTCAGATTATGCCAAATTAAAAAAAGCCACCGTCAAGTTCATTCGATGGGTCACTACTCAGATGACCGACAAATCGATGGCAAACGATGAATTGAATGCAGAAATTGCATCTCAATTACGCAGAAACCTTCAAGCAGAGAAGCAGGCCGAAGTTTCATCGAATCTGCAAGACTACCTGTTGCAACGGAGATACCAGTATGATGCTCTGGGATTGATTTTTAGAAGGTCATCAAATTTGGTTGATTACTCATACATTAAATTCCTCTTTGAGATGTTGCAGACAGAGATACCAGAATTGCGTGCATCTGCCCAAGATGCCATATCAGGTCTTGCCATTCACTTGGATGATTTGAGTTCGGCCGATAAGAGCCAATTGAAACAGTTACTAAAGTCAATCATCCAGAAACCGATCTCAGTTGTCTCCAATGATCAGAAAGAGAATGATGCCGCTGCACGTTTCGTTGCAACAAAATTTGTGAACAATGCATTCCCATTCGATGACCCTGAAGCCCGTCTTTTGGATATTCAAGTTCAAACAAAGGATGATAAACCAGAAACTCTCGAAGAAGCTGCTAAAGGTCTGAATCCATACTGGTACAGAATTGGAAAGAGTAGCAAAGAGTTCAAATCTACTACTGAATTGATTAGTCCATCAAATGAGATCGAGTTCCCAAAGTTCGAGTCTATGATTCAGTTCATTTCTTCTGAAGGTGCTGAGACTCCGAACATCGATAAGGCTATCGCTTTCGCCTTGCAGTGTCTTGTCATGGAAGCAATCAAAGGTGCCAAGACAGTCATTGTCACAGACAAGGAGTGGGAAAATCGGGTCAACAATGCGATCGATTTGGATCCGGTTGTGAGAGAGCGTCTCATCAGTAAATTGGCACAACTAAGCCACGACAAAGTTGATGTTGACGGAGATTCTGAAATGGGTGATGAATCTATTAGTACGGAGAATCCACTCGGTGTATTCTTCAGAATTAGCTTTGAATTCTTTCTCAAGACTCTTAACCTAGATGTTGGTAAGAGACTTGCTAAGATCGTATCGCTTTCCCCTTCGGATGCAGTGGGAAATCTTTCTGGACAAGTTCCTTTGATTCTGAAAGCGTTACCAAATGCTTTTTCCTCTGATGCATCCATTTACATCTCCCAAATGCTAGGAATTCTGTGTTCGAACCCTGCATGCGGTGACGAGGCTGTTGTCTCCACTGTTAACCAATTACTCACCAATACTGAAGTGAGACCTCTTGGTTACATTATCTCTCGGTTAGCTCTGACGGGCAGACTTTCGATTATTACACATGAGACGTTTGACAAATTACTTGAACTTGTTTCTAAATTCTTGGAGATGGCTTCATCCACGAAGTCCAATGCCGCTTTGGATTGCATATCCCAGTTGGCTATGTTTGGATGTCTTGGTCCTACTCTCAAAATAAGCGAGAAATTGCAAGATTATAAACCGAAATTCATTGAAGTTATCCAACCTTGGATCAAAAGCCATCGTGACGACCTTACTGCAATGACGTGGTCCTACCTTGGAATCTCAGAGGAACTTCCTACTGAGTCAGACTTGACTAAGTTCGAACAGGTGGTTTACGATTCTCATACAACAAAGCATCTAGACTATTTATTCTCTACGGGTGAAGCATTCACAGTTTTAGCAGCTGGATGGAAATCTCACCTCATGGATGGAAAGATCGATGTTCAAGGTGCTAAAGTTGATGTAAACTCTTTGATTCCATCTCGTGACCGTGTTTCCATACTATTGAAGACCATTCTTGAATCTTGTCGGAGTACCAAACCTGCACTCAGAAGAGCTGGATGTATATGGCTTCTTTCCCTGGTGCAATATTGCGGTGATTCTGAAGCAGTGAAGTCCAATCTTAACGAAATTCAGGCTGCATTTATGAGATTCTTAGTTGATAGAGAAGATATTGTCCAAGAGTCTGCTTCTAGAGGTCTTAGTATGGTTTATGAGAAGGGTGACTATGAATTGAAAGATGAATTGGTTCACAACCTCTTACTTTCATTCACCGATTCGAATAAGGCTTCATCTTTGATGAGCGGTAGTGTTGGCGAGGATACAACCCTCTTTGAACCAGGTGTTTTGAAGACGAACGATGGATCTGTGTCCACCTATAAAGACATTTTGAACTTGGCTTCTGAAGTTGGTGACCCAAGTTTGGTCTATAAGTTCATGTCTTTGGCTCGTAATTCTGCATTGTGGTCATCCAGGAAAGGTCTTGCCTATGGTTTAGGTGCAGTGCTGGACAAATCTAAACTTGACGATATGCTGAAGAAGGATGACAAGCTGTCCAGCAGATTAGTTCCACGGCTTTATCGTTACCGGTTCGATCCAAATACTTCAGTTTCAAAAACCATGGATGATATCTGGAATACACTGATTGTCAATCCGAATGAAGCTATCAGTTCCAATTTCGACATCATATTGGCCCAACTGTTAAAAGATATGGGAGACCGTGAATGGAGAACTCGTCAAGCCAGTGTCGCAGCTTTGAACGATCTTCTTGGACATTCCTCACTGGATGTTTATGAAGATAAGCTAGAAGACATCTGGACAATGACTTTCAGATGTATGGATGACATTAAGGAGAGTGTTCGTAAAGAGGCCAATACGCTAACACGTTCGCTAGCAAACACTATGATCCATAGAATATCTGCTAGTGAGAAAGGATCGGAAAAAAGTCTGAAACAGCTTATACCATTCTTGCTTGGCACCAATGGGTTGCAGAGTGATGCTGAAGATGTCAAAAAGTTCGCCTTCGATACGATTCTCAAGATTGCAGATACTGCATCTGTGGCATTGAAACCATTTGTCAATGAAATGATAGAACAGATGATCATGCTAATGTCATCAGTGGAGCCTCAAGTTGTGAACTATCTTAGTTTGAATGCCGACAAGTATAAATTGAAGTCGGAGGATCTTGATGTCCAGAGACTGAATATGGTTGGTACCTCACCTATGATGGGAGCCATTGAGAAATTAATGAATTTGATTGACGAGTCAATGATGCCTGATTTCATTGACAAACTTTCCAATGCAGTTAAAACATCCGTTGGACTGCCATCCAAGGTGACTGGTTCCAAAGTGATTGTCGATTTGGTGATGAGACACTTCTTCGTTGCACAAGATTACGGTGACGATCTTTTGAAGATCTGTATGGGTCAACTCAAGGATCGTAATGATACAATTTCCGGATCATACGCCATTGCTGCAGGCTACAGTATCAGAACAGCATCTTACAAGAGAACTAAGATGCTTTCGAAGAAGTTGAATCGGTACTACTTTGAGGCGCCTGCAGACAATAACCATCTTCAAAAAGTGGCATCCAGAACAGATGCTGCGATTTCGGACTATTCAAAGGACAAGTTCCAATCAATTGCCGCAGGGTTCCTACCACTGGCGTTCATTGGAAAACATGATTTGGATGATAAAGTTAAGGAAGGTTTCAAGAAGACATGGAATTCATCCATCGGATCTGGATCCAATGCAATCAAGTTATACTTCCCTGAGATTATTGATTTGATTAAAAGCAACATCGATACGACAAACTTCGCCTTAAGACAGACCATTGGTTTATCTATCATCGAGATTATTGACACCTTAGGAGCACAGATCGGAACTATGGATAAAAACATTGGTGATCTTTATGAGATCCTACTTGAATCTTTGAAGGGAAGATCCTATAAGGGTAAAGAAAACTTGTTGAACTCGTTAGTGCTTTTGGCGATCAATACGAAGGATTACTTAAAACATAATCCTGAACTGGAAGAGAAAGTTGCTAAAACCATCCTCGTAGAGGCCAAGAGAAAGAATAAAGAGTACAGACGCCACAGTATCAAGTCTCTCGGTAAATTCCTTGGATCTACTGTTCATGATTCCGATATTTATGAGACCTACCTCGAATTGATCCATGATATGTTACATCCTGAGAATGACAGCGATATGGATACAGATTCTGACGGAGACGAGAAACATAAGAACGATCAAAAGAAGATCAAACTTGCTAAGTTTGACGAATTCCGGAACACGCTTATTGAAAACATCATTATAAGTATCAACCGGGAAGAACCTAACATAAATGTTGTTGATTATCTTTTGGATAACAGCTTGCCAGAGGTGGCAGGCGAAGATCATTCATTCAAGTCGAAACTAGTTGTGATGAATGTACTGACCGAACTGATCAATAAGTTGGATCATGCAGATGTGCTTGGTGATACTCAATGCTCGAAAGCTTTCAAAATATGGCAACAGTTGAATGATACCTGTGTTAGCAAAGATGAGATTCAATCTGTTTTGGTCAGTTTCATCAGGTTGACTAAGCTGGTTTACATTAAAGTTGCCAAGACCAACGAGCAGCAACAGTCACTGAGGCTAAGCCTCGAAAAGATCAAGACAATGAATTTGAACTCTGTGATTACTACTGAAGCCATGAAGGCTCTTGATTCTATAGATTAGTGAAATGGCAATAAACAATTCTATTGAAGTAGTTATTGAATGGCGTGAGCGGCGTTATGTAGGGAGATAAATGAGGCAGAAAAAAAAAGAAATGAGAAGATGCGATGAAAGCGAAATATCGTGAAAGGAAGGAGGTAAAGAAAAGAAAGAAAAGAAACAACTCGACTCACGCCTTGTCATTTGACTCAATGGTCAAATGACGACTTACTGACCACCTCTAAGTCTCAAGACCAAGTGAAGAGTTGATTCCTTCTGGATGTTGTAATCGGAAAGGGTGCGGCCATCTTCCAATTGTTTACCGGCAAAGATAAGACGTTGTTGATCTGGTGGGATACCTTCCTTATCCTGGATCTTCTGTTTAACGTTGTCAATAGTGTCGGATGACTCGACCTCCAAGGTAATAGTCTTACCGGTCAAGGTCTTAACAAAGATCTGCATACCACCTCTAAGTCTCAAGACCAAGTGAAGAGTCG